>SMGU01004605.1:0-17204 GCA_004348175.1 Puccinia novopanici
CCCCCCCTTGCTGACAACTGGCATGGAAAAGAGGGAATAGAAGAAAGAGAAAAGGGATGATCAAACAATACCCACCAGGAGACGGTGCTTTTCTAATAGAATGCAAGAGAGTGGCTTGGTGAGCATGTTGGCCACCATTTCATGAGAGGAGAATTGGAGGACAACAAAGGTCTTTTTGCAAACACACTCCTGCACAAAGTGGTATCAAGCATTGATGTGTTTGGTGTGCAAGTGGTGTTCTGGGTTGTTGGCCAACATGAAGGGGTATTGCTGATTTGGTACACAGACGGAGTTCACAGAGGATATGGTGGAGCCAGAGGCCCTCTTTGCACAGGTTGGAGAGAAACTTGTATCCTGCTTCCGTGCTTGAGAGAAAAATGGTGGCCTGCTTCCTGGATTTTCAGGATATTTCCCCATCACCAAGGCAGTAGACATAAGCTGAGGTTGAGCACTGATCTTTGTGGTCCTTGACCCAGTCAGAGTTGGAATAGCCTTTCAGGACAAGGGAACTGCCAAGTCTCAAACACAGATTCTTGTTTGCCAACAGATAGGCCAGCAAACGGAGGCCCACTGCTTACCAATGGGACTTGGAAGGGTTGTGAAGGAACTTCAACAGATTGTTGATTGAAAAAGCCATCTCAGGTCTGATTCACTGGGAGATCCACAGTAGGCAACCAATGAGTTTCAATTAAGGACTGGGAGAGCAGGCAGACTCAGGGCATTGTTGAAGTAGATCTTTGAAGAAGAAATCAGTTGGGGTGGTGGCTTGTTCAGTCACATGATTGAGCTCTGGTGTGTGGGGAAGACTGGGTTTGTTTTTGATGCCAAAGGAGAGGAGTTGTGAAGAGAACTCCTTTGAAATGTATTTGACACTGTTTTATGATTGAATGGCCATGATGGTGTGGCAACTGGAATTCTCAACAAAAGATTTGAAGATTTTAAAGCACACAAAAACTTGTGACTTGGATTTCATAGGGAAAATAGAGGTGAATTTTGAAAAATCATTGATGAAAGTAACAAAGTACTTGTATCCCTCTCTGGAAACATTTTAAAAGGAGCCTACATCAGAGTGGATCAATTCACCAACAGAGGAGTAACAATATGATGCTCAAGATTTGAAGGAAACACCATTCATCTTGGACTGAACACATACAGGACAACATTGAACCTCAATTTCATTTCAGCATCAGCGTGTGATTCCAGCAGGATGAGGACCTCTTTGAGGAGGTCATAGCCAAGAAGGGAGTTATCAACTGGTGGAGACAAGACTGGAGTAGCTCCACCTGCCCTTATCTTGTTAGAGGGAAGATATTATAAATTTCCTTCATGGTATCCTCAACCAACGGGAGAACTTCAGATGGAGCAGTAATTGGTGTTGTAGATGAGGCATGAGCCTTTGGTGAAAATGGCAATTGTGTCTGAGTTGCACATCCCTGCAACTGATATGAGGGGTTTGTGAAGGTCAGGAACAACCAGGATGCGGACTTCTTTGGTTGATTCAAGCAGTAAAAATGTGAATCCTTTGTGGGTGGCATAGACCAAAGATTAATCTCCCAACCAAATTTTGGTAGAGTCCAGGTTCAAATTACAAAGGGTGGCAGTTGATGGTGTCATGCTGACAGAACACCCGGAGTCTATGTTTGTGTCCATGATAGGCATCAAAGTGTGGTCTCATGGAAATTTAGTGACTGCATTTCTGGCCACTTTGCATTCAGAAAAATCTGATTTGTCATAAAAGTCACTGCTTAGTTTGACAATGGTTGTTTGACTGGCCTTTGGGGCAGGTTTTGGTGAGTCTTGGCCATGGCGGGAAGAAGAGTGACTGGGTGGATCACGGCGGCAATCCCTGTTGTTTTTTTGGAAACTGGACTAGTGCTCCCCCCAGACTGAGAGCAATTAGAGGTGTAATTTTCTTTCAGGATGAATGCTGCGTTCTCACAGACCATGAGATCATGAACCAGGCTTCAGTAAAAATTACAGTGTAGGGATTCATCAAAGGTAGGCCAACTACTAGGAGTCGCCCAAGCTTTGGAGACAGTGATGGCTTTGTTGTTGCAGGATTCACTTCAGAGAGATTCTGCCTTGAGGGAGATCACAATTTTGGAGGAGGAAAAATTTTCCTCATTCATCAGTGAAGAGACACAGTTCAACCAGTCTGATGGAAGTGAGATAAGTAACATGGTGACATGGATGTTGTCCGTTGTGAGTGGGCGGTCCACAGTGATGATCAAGTTGAGCTTCTCTGCATAGGTGGCCAGTTCATTGATGTGGGAATCAATATTTTCTTGACCATGCAGGTAAGTACCAGCTTGCATAACCAATACATGTTTCCACCTGATTTTGAATCTTGGAGAGCCTCCTTAAGAGCAGCCCACATTTTGTGGACATTGGAACCATGGGATCTGATTAATCACAGGTTCAAGTGATGGACAATTCTAGAGATAAACAAGCATACAACAGTGTTGTTGTTTTTACAGGTTGCCAGACGTGCTTTGGATTTGAAAGAAAAGAGAACATGGTCAAGTTTGATCAAATGAAGATGGAAAATAACAAAAAATCTCCAGTCAATTTAACTCAACTCGGCACCTGGAGATTTGAGTTCGATGATTTCCGTTTAGGATTGTTGGCGGAGTTGGGGAGGGCACATTTTTCTGCCATGTCAAGGGATCCTTTAGTGGTAAGAGAAACCACTATGACCTTATTTTTAACGTTACAGGAGTTTGTCTAGCTGCAACTGGGTCTCATAACCTGTTGCAATGAATCTGGGTCAGTTGCACACAATATGAGTGTGTGGAAGGATAGATGAATTGCAATGAAGACAAAGAAATCATAGAGAAAAAGAGAAATAACAGAGAAGAGAAACAAGACTTACCTGGGACAGTAGCGCACCAGATGAGTGTGTGGAAGGATGAGAGAAGAGTCCTTCCAGTGCTACTGCCCCAGACTAAATAGAGAGCTGAGATAAGAGAGATTTCACACATTGTGACATAAGACAAACAGATGGAAGCAGAAACCAATGGAAATCCTCTGATCTCAACACCCATACATTTAGAAAATTTTTGACTGATCCATTTACATTAAGAAGCACCTTGCCTGAATGACAAAAAAAACACAACCATTTGCCCTCACCTGACCTGTATGTTTTCCTATTTTGACATTGCCATTTAACATTGTCTCATCTGGAGCTACCACCCCTGTGCTTATAAATGCTGCTACAATAGGGGGTATCAAATATAACAAATCCAAAATTAGAAACCAGTCAATTATTAAAAAATATAATTCTTCATTAACAAGTCCTAAGAGGTGATGGGACAAGAACCAACATGTTTTAAAAAAGATAGATTTTTGAAGACCAGTCAGTTACATAATGGTGGATTTGGTCATATTTGATACCCCCTGATATTGCTAATTCTCCTTTTGGATGTGTCAGAATTCCAGCTCTGTCCACTCTCAGCCTCAATCCCATCCCTGTCTCCAACAGACCAAATTTTCAGCTTGCTACTATGTAGAGCAAGCCAACATATTATTCTCTCATTAAATAATAATAAATTAATTTAAACATATTCTAACAAAACTCATAGTTGGTGCAATAAATCATCAAATATTATTGCACCAATTAATTCTACGCATAAAATAACCTAGGGTCACTCACTATACACATAACCATAGGATTGACCCTTCACCTACTTTATTATAACAAGAAAGAACTACTCTAATAAAATAATCATCTACTCAGATATGTCACAACAAAGCTATAACATTACACAGACATGTGAAATAACTTCAGACACGAAATAAAAATACACAGGAAACTTGATTAAAATCCATAGAAACTTGTAGCATCTTCTACATAGTTACTACATGTCTCCAAGTGGGCCAAATGTGCCACAACAAGTATAAATATGAATTCTATACTAGTTCTGTACCAGCTATGAGCACATGGAAGCGCCCAAATAGTTCCATAACAACTTTCCAGACTAGTAACAAGCCTCTTAGTACAAATAACCACATTGTGTGACAAGCCACCACATGTGACACACCATATGGTACTATTTTAGCCACATTTGTGTACTAGTTACAGCCACTAAAGTAAAGTAACTAGTCCAAACAGTCTGAGGGGACTCTTGCTTCGTCCTAAAGACCCCAGAACAGTGGTATCCAACCGCATTGTGTGACAAGCCACAGCATGTGACTTACCATGTGACTCTATTTAGTCAATATTGAGTATTACTACTGTCTAATTACAGCCCTGATGGTACTGAAGTAAGTCCAAACACCTTGAGGGGACTCTGAATTCGTCCCAAAGGCATCAGAACAGCCTTAAAAGAGCTCCCCTCTCTCCCATTTGAAGGATTCCCCAGTCCACTTCCAGTCAACAGCTTATTCAGTACTTGTCACCAGTTACCACAACAAGTGCCCAGTCTTATAAGCTATACAAGTGAGTCCATCCCCTTCCTCTCTTCGTCACAAAAAGCCAATACAACATCCCATTCCATCCCCCTGGCCCTTTTGTGAAAGGATTAGTCCTGTAGGAATTATTATATATAATAATTCCTACCACTTTTAATCCTTAATTATCCCCTGGGAACTTAAAAACCCCTGTTCTACAGGCCCCAGTTCGTCAAAACACCCCCTGCAACCCAGGTCTTGACTTTAGAGGGCACCTTAAACACCCCTGCTTGCAGGCCCCTCTGTGTTTTCCTACTTTTTGGCTATTTTTTGGCCATTTCTTTTATTATAAAAATTAATAAACCCTTTTAAAATTAACCAAACCATCCCAAAACTTAATATACATTATTTTCTGAGTTTTACTCGAAGTTCTGTGGCACTTGTAGCTAGAAGATCCTTGATCTTGGCATCAAGTGTGCTCACACAAATGGTCTCCATGTCCTCATTCCTGCTCCTGTAAAGGCCAAGTGGCCTATCCCCTGTTCCTGTCTGACCAAGTGGTTGTCCTGTTCCCGTACCTGTTCCTGTTCCCGTACCTGTTCCTGTTCCTGTTCCCGTTCCTGTTCCTGTACTTGTACCTGTTCCTGTCCCCTGTCCTGCCTCCTGTTATGTCCTTGTCCTGTCTGTCCAAGTGGCCTTGTACTGTTTTTTCTAGGCCCCCTTTGGATATTGCTCGGGGGCTCTCTAGTTTTCACTGCTTAAATTCTGCTCCTTGTGTTATGAAATGAATCATCAAGTCTGAGCCTCCCCATCTGGGACCAACCTGTCCCTAGCTCCTTGGTCCAATCTGTGTCCTTCAAGATTGTCTCCCCCTTTCCGCCTCAAAATCTAGTCTTAAAATCCTAACAGGATGAACTTTTCATCAATTCACCAAGGAGAACAATACTATATCCATCTATTCTTAAAATGTTTAAGAGGGGTTTCTTCCTTTGCCGTTTTGCATACATCTGATGGAAAAGTACACAAAATGTTCCACAGGGTCAGCCTCTATGCTACTAACCAAGTGATTTATGAGCACTGGTTGTGCTATGTGCTATGATTGTTGATTTTGCGGTATTTTGTTAAGTTTATGGGTTAATTACTGTAATTAATAATAATAAATAATTTCTGAGCTTCAAGTATTTAAATCATTCAGAGCTGTTCTCAACCTTATAGGGAGGGAAATCCAGTGAATTAAGTGGTTTCTTCCATCTGAGAAAGTCAGGCAATATTCTATAGGGTGTATGTAATTAATACTTATGTTGTTGATGGCTTTTAAAAGGGTTGTAATGCAAATAAAAACTGGAGTAGTGGTTCAGATGTGCTTCAAGACTTGTATAATTCACTACAGTATCAATTCAGGGAAGAAAATAGACTGTGTGGATGATGGTGGAGGTGTAATACAGTGGCAAGAACACAGTATAAGGCTTCTGGGATAATTGATAAGCAATCTGGTGGAGTGTTTATAATAATATCTGTGGCTGAATTCACTTTTCTGAGTTACTAGGAGGCTGGTGGAAAATCCCAGGGGAAGCTGACATAAAAGGATGTTTTTGAGGTTGATAACCATGGTTATCTCCTTACTTTCAGCCCTCAGATCATTGATGGTAATTAAATTTGAATTAATTCCCATCATTGTATGGTATTAAAGTTGATAACAACTTGTTATATCCTTCCTTGTGGTGAATCAGTATAAGGTACTGATGTAAGGAGTTGTTATACTTTGAATAATCAATTTAGAACAATTCTAAATGTATGTAAACATACTTTTGATGTATATTTTGTATTTGAGATTTTTTTTATCTTATATTTGCAGGTAAAATAGAATAATAAAAATAAAGAATAAAATTAATGGGCAAAATTTGTTATTATAACAAAACAAAACCTTTTTGAGTTCAGAAAAAACTAGGAAAAACCTAACAGTGACATACATAAGTGATGTGTGAGGTTCAAATAAGTTTCATACAGGGTTATTGCTATGTAAATGACACTCGTATTGATTAATAGAATATTATTTGTACTATATTCATTCTAATAAAGTATAGTAGCTATTTATCAGCGTAATATTATTATTTTGAAAACTTATTATATAATTTGAAATTATGAATTATGTAACTATAATTAATGTAACTACTTGGGGAATGTCAGGTATGGTGATATTACCTCTGTGGTTGTCAGGTTAGCCTCTTAGGTGGATAACCTGGCACAGAAAGATTATAATATAGTTTCTTGGATCCTTTACAGAGAGATTACTCTCAAACTTTCACAGGGAGGTGAATAGTCATTCCTCGTATCATAGGGGCCTAGTTACTTCAGGTAACTGTACGGAAATCTAGTGGGGAAAGGGATGGAGAAGATTAGAGTGGGATGGCATACTCACTGTTTAATTTGAAGGTGTGAGGTAGATCTTGTGTTTTGAGTTAAGGCTTTATGGAAAATCCCCAATTGTTGTTGTGGACAATGTTGGTGGGCTTTTTAATCTAACTCTGAGTGTTTTCTTCCTCAGAGGACAAAATTATATAATTTCCTTGTCACATACCTTTTATGTGACTGTCCCCAACTTATTTCATTTCTGCTCCTTGTTCCCATGATTACTAGGTGCATTTTCACTCCTTGCACTGACTTGACTAGCAAGGGGTTGAGAGTAGTTGATGCACAGAGCAGCTGATGCACTTGGCCTCCTTGTCAATGACAAGCAACAAAACCTCAGTTTATGCAAGTCTGTGGCATTAAAGACAGGCAATGAATTGTGCCTTATGTTTTCTATAATCTTGGTCTACATCCCTCCAGCGGACCGGCAGGCTTTGCTTGATAAACATATGAAAACTCTATCAGATGATGTTGCCCACCTCATGAGTAATAGATACGACCTAAAATCACATTTGGCACATGATGTAGAAGTGTTTACAATTGAACTTCTTAGCGGTGTATGCATATGCATGGTATCAAATCTTTTGCATGAGCGCTTCAAAAATTGACTGAGAATTCCCAGCCCTTTGGAGGCAAACTGGTCCTTTTTTCTGGCAAGTTCCATCAGGCCTTGCCTGTAGTATATTTCAAGGGGTACCCTTCATCAAGATATGCTACATTTCAATCACCTTACCTTTGGTCTTTAATCCAACAGCTGAGGATTACTTAGAACATGAGATTACAACTAGGTACTTTGGCACACAATCAATTGGTGGTTCAAGCCTT
Organism: Puccinia novopanici; assembly: GCA_004348175.1. NCBI lineage: Eukaryota > Fungi > Basidiomycota > Pucciniomycetes > Pucciniales > Pucciniaceae > Puccinia > Puccinia novopanici. The sequence continues at coordinate 7,624 of SMGU01004605.1, forward strand.
TGGTGAAGAAATTCTTCAACTTAGGGAGGATCTTTTTCAAAAAAGAGATGCAGAGAAAGTGAATGTCAATAGCATTTACGTCATCTGCCATGAATCTGGGACAAAGATTTTGCTGCAAGCCATCCTTATTCTGAAAGCCATGAATGAAGTCTATGGATACCTTCAAGTTGAGTTATTTCAGGGCAAAGATGCTTATCTCAACTATCTAAGCAACTGTACAATATTACCCCCTTTGAATGCTGACACCATTGCTATCAACAGGATCATGTCAAAGAAACTCCTGGGCCTATCAATGGAGTCTGTGTCAATTGATACACCAGACAAGCTCAGTGTTGATTTTCTTCCTCCCGGAGCCCGAATAAGCTGAACTTTCTGGTATTTCCAGCACACAAGATCACAATTAAGTTTGGAATCCCAATCATGAGATTATGACAGGAAAGTTCAAGAACAAAGAATTAGTGTTGTGTAAAGTCTTGCTTCATTTCAAAGGTGAATCACAGGACAGATCTCTTTCTATAGGCATCAGTTCCCTATTGTGCCATGCTTTTCCATTACAATAAACAAGAGCAAGGGACAAACACTTGGCAGACTCACTGTATTGTTCAAGTCTTCTTGCTTTGCTCATGGCCAATTATATGTAGCTCCTTCCCATGTTACAAATCCATTTAACCTTAACGTCTTATCTGTAGGGCAAAGTCCCAGTATGTTGAATGTTGTACATATAGAGGTATTCAGCTAATATTAAATGTTCATCATTTCAGGTATGAGCTTTGTTTAATAGTGGTTGAAGCTCAATGTTTTAGTATGTCAGTGCAACAGGTGTGTTGGAATTGGCATTGATCTGCTCATAGTGATAGGGCTTATTTTGAAAATGTTAAACTTAAAACGCTGCGTTTATTGAATTCAACAAAATAAATACAAGATGAAACGCCAAAGATGGGATAATTAACCTTAAATGTGGTAGACAGATTGAGTCTCCACATTTGCAGTTAATCGTGAGGGCAAATTTAGTTGAATCATTTGTGCTGCGTCAACGCCTCTTGACAAAGTAACTGTGGTTGATTCAGTCTGCAAGATTAAAATATAGCCTTATGCCGGCGGCGCGCCGCCGTTGAACGGTTCGAACCCTAGTCTCTGTTGTGACCTAGGTCACATAGCCTACTCGGCTGCGGCTCAGCCCAGTGGAGAAGGTAGTTCTTCTCGAGCTAGCCTGAGAAATAATACAATCTATCAGCTACTCATATCACAACAGTCTCTTCTAAGGTAGCCATTTGTAGCTTGTTGTGCCCCTCCTTCTTCCTCATTGGGTCAATTTAAAAGCCTTGTCATGTCCTTAAGAAAAGAAAAGCCATAAGAAAAAGACTTAGGCAGCAATTATAAAGCCATTTTTGGTTTCTTTCCCCTTAATAGAACTGGCGAGCTTATTAAGCCATTCGACTTGGGTTTCATAGCCCATTCGTGTTACACTCAAGGAGGAAAAAGATTTCCCCTCACACTCGTGCCGACATTTCCTTCGCAGTCAGTACTCTATCCAGTACATATGACCTCAAGCATGACCGGTGTAACCGAGGGGCTGAGACGTGCCGCTTGTAGCATCGGGGCTACTCAGGCTAGTGTCCAGCCCAGCTGGGTCCGGCTAAACATGTTAACACTTTGAGCAACCCTATCAATTCGAACATCCAGACATGAAAAGCAGTATTCGCGAGACTGTGGGTCTTTTGCTCTTGGTCAGCTGCAATGTAATTGCTGGAATCCTCTCAAGCCATTCTCTCGAGCAGCTTTCTGATGACGCCGGCGAAAGCTTCAGGGCCCAATCTAGCGATCCGAGAATATGCAAGAGTTCTGGACATCTCTGCCGGTCTCACATGCACGGATTACAGGACAGGATGTATGGACTGAGTATTTCGAATTCTGCTAGTACTACGCCATCTTCACCTCCGGCTCAGCCTAGAGGGACTCGACATCAGTCGAGGACGAAGAATCTGGGTGCCGTTGATTACCGGGGATCTAAGCGTCCAAGGACAAGTGGATTGCCGATGAAGGATCTGGCAATGGACAACAACCCAACATCGTCGAGCGGAGTCGAGCAGTTGTTCTCCAGCCGAAAGCCCGAGAGGCCTCGTAATGCTGCAGAAATTCATTGCCATCCAGCGGCAGCCGATATTGCGGCCAACACTTCCACCCCACCTGACGATGCATGTGTCGATCAGGAAGCAATTAGGCCTCGCAAGATGGTCAAACTGATGGGTGTTTTTGTGGGCACTGATGTTGACCCAAATTCCATCGCCCCGCAGCGGTCCATCTTGCATCACTCCCATTCGTCTCCTCACGACACTAGCTCTCCAGCTTTGCTCAATCACCGGGCCGGCACCTCAGACAAAGCCAAACACGTTAATTTGACTGGAAAAAGAAATCCTATCCTCATCAAGTCTTCCAACCCGCAAGAAATTTCGCAAGCCAGTTCATGCGGAGCAGCTTCTATGGTTAATCAGAATCATGTTCCGAGTCGTTATGTGCAAAACGCAAAATCCATTGGAGCAGAAAATTTGAGGTTTAGCAAGGATGTGTTTGAACTTTCGGGTTCACCTTATAGCAACTGGAGAGCTGAAAAGATATTTGCAGACAAGCTACAACACATGTTGAGCGACGGACTGAGGCCCAACGAGCTTGCGATGACGGAAGAAACATTTGTGAAGCATGATGTGGACTTTTTTAGGAGGTGTAAGCGTGATGGATTTATCCCAAGGGCTCATGAAAGCATGATGTCTTATATGCATCTGATGGAAAACCAGAAGATTTGGCTGGAGCACTGGGGAAGGCAAAGCAACATTGATTTGCAATCAGAAATGAATAATATCGAAATCACTGTCAGGGAGATCCCCATCCTATTCTTGTTTTACGTTGAGATGATAAGTACCATTGTTCCATGTCCAACATCATCGACACAACAATCAGATCAGGGTGATGAAATCATGGACGCTGGCACAACTGGATTCCAAATAGCACAAGCATGGGACTTTTTTAAAAATTCCTTTTCCAAACAAAAGCCAGTGCAGAATCATCAAGGACATAATCTGAGCCCCAAGCTAGAAAGCAACATCATTGGAATTATGAAATATTGGGAAAGAAAGTATAAAATCAGTGGGATTGGACTTGGGCAATTGGGCACCTGGATTATGATAAAAGTCTGGATAAAAATGCACAGGAAATCTTTGGCAGCACTCCTCACAAAAATAGAATACCCTTACAATACTCAACCTTTTGAAACTGTTACTGTCTTCTTTAATTTTATCTTTTCCCGTTCTATTCACAATCTCACCCAAAAATTGGTGGGATGATTCTTTATCATTCAGATTCACACCAAATATGATCATTAACAGTATTCTTTTTTGAAAAAGAATTGATACCTGTTTATATTTTGTACTGAATAAATTAACATATTGTGGTATCTTCTTTGTTTGATCAATAAATTTGATGATCTTAGTACATCATGTGACATGGTTTCTGTTTATTTTATTTCATTCTGAATCTCTGTTTATTTTATTTCATTCTGAATCAAGACTGGACCAAATGAAGAGAGATATTCATTCTAGAGTTTTCATTCTGTTACTCTCTCAAGATAAAGGATGAGAATTAAGTTGAATATCAAATAAGAAAGAGTTCAAAATTATATGTTGAAGAATCTGGGATAAAATCAAAAGCATATTGTATTCATCATTAAAAGCACTTCCATAAAACTTTACATGGTTCAGTAGGGGGGTTCACATAGCTGCTTGCTTGCAGTTAAAAAAATTCTCAACAATTAAGAGTTTAAATAAGTTGAAATAAAGGTTAGCTATGAGATTTCTCCATTTTAGCAATTAATTCTATGCAAGCAAGCAGACTCACTTATAGAATATTTGCATAAAAATTCCCTACATGAACTAGGCTAGTGTCTCCTAGTTGCAGAATCTGAATATTTTTCTGCTAAATGTTTCATTTATTAGACCTTGGTTTTGGGCACAGGTCATCTAACCCACCCTTTGCAACCAGATTGATGGGTTTCAGCCACAGAGATACTGTCAACATACCTGATACTCTCCAAGCAGCTAAATTACTTAATTTAACCTAGAACTAATTATGTCCCTTTCAATTTCAATGGTACATTATAATTAATAATATCTCATGTAAAGTTACAACTTCCTGTAAGAATGTGTTTAAATTAATTTATTATTATTTAATGAGAGAATACTATGTTGGCTTGCTCTACATAGTAGCAAGCTGAACTGGTACTCTCAATAAATTATTTCTGTGCATATACCACATTATAGAGGCATGAGTGCACCAAGTGGATAAAGCAATGCAGTGTGTCTTAAATGATTGAACTGCTCCACATGTTCCCTAGATCTGTCACAATAAATCACATGGCCCACCACATGAACTGTTATACAACTCATGGTACTCATGAGAGCCTCTGAGACAGCTCCCTGCTCCTCAGAAGTCCCTTACATCTTCCTTTGAGATTTTCTGAGGCCTCCTTGAGAACATAGTTGATTTATTTATTATTTGCTTGTGCTCTAACATGTCAACTTAATGTTTTTCCTTTTCACATCAGAAATCAAGTCTCTCAGCTGCTTACTCATCTGATCTTGCACCTTCATCTTCATCAATTTGGATCATTCTTAACTTCAATCAACAGTCTCACTTCCAGTTCAATCCTCAGTTCTTCCTTATACTCAACATCATCTTCATCTTTTGGCAACTTTGATCAAGACGCCGCACTGCCTCTTCCATCATCCTGTCAGAAGAAACTCAAAGGAATCAAAGCTCAATAGTAAATTCAAGATCATCAACACCTTTCAACAGGTTCTCATCACTAACTTCACACTCTCAATTTTTCCACTAAAAAGGCTCCTCCTCTGATTGATCCACATCCCCCTATAAATTCTATAACTCCAGTATCTGACTCCTTCCTTGATGTTTGTTCTATACTGTTTTATTTCTTTCACTCACTATTCTTTTTTTTTTTTTTTTATCTCTAAAGCTAAATCCCTCTTAATTTATTCTTTGTAGATTGTGCTCACCTCTCACAACATCTCCTAGCTTAAAATACTAATCTTCCTCTTTCTATATTTCATTGTCCACGCTGTGGAATGCCTCATTTAATCTCTTATTTCTCTTAATCTTCTTCTCTATTGTTCCTGTGGTTTTTTTTATTTTTTACTTTAGTTTGGTTTCATTTTTTAGCAATCAATTATTAATCATTAAATATACAAGCCATTGGTTTTTCAAGGAGTTCCCCCCCTTGCAGATTGTGGTGTCTAAGTTTTGCTTACCCATTTATTTTATTTGCATTTCCTTATAAGCTGTCTGTGATTTGCAATATAGACTTGGACATCTTTCTTCGCTTCCTTGTGCTTTAACCTGATCAGCATTCCTGTGGTGTATTCTTCTCTTCAATGTTAAACCTAAGGTAAACACCTAAAGATGGCATTTTTTTTTTTCAGGGGTTTTTCCTGTCAGTTGTGAGATACAACTCAAGGGGGTCCAATCAGCCTTCAATCCAAAGCCCTCTGATATCAAATGGTTTTAAGGTGCCATTCTTCCCTATCCAAGCTCACATTTGGAGCCAGAGACACACCATGAAAAAACTAGTGTCACTTGCTATCAAGCAACATACTGGGTTACAAAGGGACCCTTTGAACAAGTGACATTAGTTTTTTCATGGTGACAGAACTTGGATCCTGTTTCACCAGGATGGATCGGTAGGAAAGGCTCATAAGCACAGTGGGACAGTGAGGTCAAAAAGAAAAACATAAATATTTAGGGTGGACAGATCTGCAAACCCTCACACAGAAAAAAAAAGACTGATATTGGTACAAGATTTTTTTCAAACAACACAAAGAGCAGTTAGGTGGCTGACCCCACCCTATATGCCTAAGCCTTCCTTGGATTTGCCAAGACAGTTTAAAACCAGCAAGTTTGCGGCCAAATCAGCAGGCCCTCATATGTATGAGTTGATAGTTTTTTCAGCTTCCTAAAGCTCACAACAGAATCAATGTCTTGCCAAACCTTCTACTTGTTGAGATGTATCACAAAAGTGTCAAAGAGTATGGTATTCAAATCTGATTCTTTGAGCTCTATCCCACTCAAAATCATGAAATTTTCAGAATGTTCAACATTAAATCACCCAGTAGTTCATTTGTGATCTAGTTATGTTATACTTGTGATTTTTAAACAATTTTGGATAGCATCAATCTTGATCTCCAAAAGTTTTATGAAATTTCATCCATAGTTGTCTTGCACATTGTGGCTTCCATGTTGCCAGTTTGAACCCCAGTATTCACACAGCATCACTCGTTCTCAGTGGTGATCTTGTGGAGAAATGACAGTAAAAAATCTGATGGATATATTCCAATTTTTCTGGCAGTGTTTCCCAACAGTACTTGAATTGCTACCCATGGTGTGTGTTGTCATAGAGGGGCAGTCTTTTAATTTTCAAGCTCCACTTGGGGTTGGCTGTTGAGCCCCTGTGTGCAGCGGTGAAAGTGGCTGAAGTGGGAACGGTCAACAGAGACAACGCAACTCAACGATGAACTTCCTCCTCAAACACGGCCATCTAGTCATCCTCATCCTCAACCTCGCACCAATCCACACCACCGAGACACCCAACAGCCACCGGCACCTCGAGCCAGTCGAAGCAGGACTCAGAAGAGAGCTTCGCGACCCGCTGACTATCATCCAGCCGCTCAAACCTCTCCAAGATCCCGCCGGCTTCCCATTGGCCACGAACGATGAGAGAGAAGCTGACCGACCAACAAGGCCTCAAGAGAGTAACACATCAGATCATCCTGCGCCGAAGCGTCAGCCAGACCCAACCCAAGGACATGGTCGTGAGGAGAACTGGAAGCTAGTCATCAACCAGTCCCATCATCATGATCCGCCGCGCCATGAAGTCCCCCGAAACCCAAGAAAATTGCCCCTCCTGGCTCCCATCCAGAAACTCTCCAGCTGGCTCGTCATCCTCTTTACCGCCAAGAACCCCATCTGGACCATATCCTACAAGATCTTTCACGCCCTCTTCTCGTCCATCTTTCGTCTTTGTTATGCCACCCTCGCCTTCCAGTTCAGAATCTTGACTCGACTCATGGTGTGGTTCTGGGACGAAATCTTGTTGTCAGCGCATCTCCCCCCGTCTCTCCAAACTGAACATGTTGAATACTGATGATGGGCACATTTCTGTATTCGACACAGTCCGATGACGTTTCCGATTAGACTGGTCTTCTGGGCGATAGTCATCCAGCCTCTCAACCTGACCAAGACCCTCCTCAAGAAGCTCAAACCCGTCATTTTCTTCCTGATGTCTGCGATCGCCATGGGCGTGTTGATCGGGAAGATTGGCAGTTTGATTCATCTTGGCGTCGGCGATTGGTTGTTCCCCTTGCACCACTCCGCCAAGAAACCCGCCCAGAAAAAGAAATCGCCATCAACAGTGGCAGTTCCCCAGCACAGAAGTAGACAAAAACCCCGTGCGCATACTGTCGACGACGTACCGCCCGAGCGACCACGCCTCAGGATGCGAACTAGCTCGCACGAAGACCGCCCACGGGCCAACAAGAGTCTTAGGAAAGAAGAGCGAAGCCAGTTGAAAGAAGAGGAGGACGGTGGGTCGAGCCCGTCGCTCGAGGAGGAGCAGGAGGACGAGGACTGGCCAGGGGCGACACATGTGGAGACGGAGATGTGGCCGGCTCTGGGGCCGAACCAGACGGGCTACACGTCGGCGGTAGAGAAGCATGACCGGTCGGCCTCGTCCGCTCGCCAGCGCCACCCTCCTTCTTCCCATCTCGCCGAACCCGCCCCGACGTCGTCCTCCGACTCTGTCTCCATCCTCAAATCCTCCCTTTCCGCCGCCTCCCCAACCACCTCTTCCTCCTCCTCCTCCTCGCCTCAAGCCTCCCGCAAAAAGAAGGTCACTTTTAAAACTGACTGATCGTGTTGACTCCTTCTCCGTTCCTCCTTTTCTCTCTCTCTCTCTTCCTTGCTGTATTCCCTCCCTGGCTCAAGCCCCTCAAGGCCTCACAGCCTCGACAAACGAAAGCGACAAATACATACCCATTATTATTACATCCATGTACTTCTTAGATGTACCCCAAGCTACCCAACCTGCTGTACAGTAGACACCGCTTTCATACCACACATTATCTAGAAGGATAGATCGGTCTTATCTTGTTGTTGTTTTCTTCTAGAACCAAAGAATGCTCTTCGTTACAGATAAACAAGTATGAGCAAATGGAGCCAGACCGGCGTGCATAAGAGCACAAGACCTGGTCTTCGGGCGGCTGTTGTTCGACGTCCTTTTGCACGCCCGGGTTGGCTCTCGTCTTACTCGTTGTCCTGTCTGGTGTGCCCTGCCGCGGCAACCGCCTTCCGTCTTGTCTTCCTTGCGTTTGCCCCGTCGCTTTCTGTTGGTTAAGGGTATATAATTTCTGGCTTGGAGAGTGACGACATCGGCCTTATGGTCTAGTCGTATGATTCTCCCTTTGGGTGCCTGTCAAGGTCCGTGAATGGGAGAGGTCTCGGGTTCAATTCCCGATGAGGCCCTGAATTTTTTCCTTCGTGTCACACTGCAAACGATGCTGTGGGGAACCTGAGCTTACACACACAGGGACATGCAGACAAGGCCTCGTTGGCAGGGTGAATGGGCAGGTGATGGAGGACTTCTTTTGGTTCTGAAGAACTGTTTAACAGCTGATGCGTTTGTGCAGTCTAGACTGCCTTGAAATGGCTGCGGAAAGGCTAAGATATTATCAAGAAAAAAAAATCATGATTTGCCTGATGGGTGGCAGCTGCTGTTCTGCAGAAGCCTTCATGTGTGTGACAAACTTGCCCAGATAGACTGATTTTTAATTTAACCCAAAACATGGGCCAAGTGCCTTTTTGTGCCATGAGAGTGCAAGCAGTGCCTTGTGAGCTAAACCTTCCAGTTTTTTTTTCTAGAATTTCTGGGTGTTTCCTGTCCCAGTTGAGCCCTCTCAGACTGTCTCTCCCTTTGGCTTCCATCCATGTATATCCCCCAAAATCCTGGCCCTTTTTATTGTGTTTCCACACGCTCTCCCTTGGTGCATATATCTTCCACCTCATGTGGAATTCCATGGTGTGTTCTGATCAGAGCCCCAGTGTGAGCCAGCGCCTCTTACGTGGCGACAAGGACACAAGGTTTGTATGAGATAGACAATAAAAAATGAAAAGAAGTTATTTTTATTTATTTAGAGATTTTGAGAGTATGATGAGTTGTAGTTATTTACTCAGTCTAAGACTGGATTAAGCGGAGTAAATCTTCAACGCCTCCTCCTCAAAAGAAACTGAGGAAGGTCTGACAGTAAGTCAGTCCAATTTTTTAAGCTAGAAGCTAAGGGTCTTTAATGGAAAACCTATGTGGTTTTGTTTAAGGTAACAAACCACAGAAAAAACCAAGAGGAAGGAGAAGGAAGAGAGTGATGACTTAAAAATAGACGAAAAGAAAGACTTCTAGATAATCCAGAAAGAAAAGAGGGTAGCCAGAAAGGAGACTCACTTAATATTCTATACCTGACACTATAGTA
>SMGU01004608.1:0-16712 GCA_004348175.1 Puccinia novopanici
CCCACTTCCAGCTTGCCTCCAGCCTTACCGCCGCCTCCCAGCTCCCCGCCACCTCCAGACCACCGCTGCCTCTCAGCCAACTGCTGCTGCCTCTCAGCTCACCGCCGCTGAACTAACTCAAAACACTTTGTAGTCCTCAATCCTTCCTCATTCAATCTGCTGTCAATCGTCCTTGTCTTTGATCTTCTTCTGCCTTCCTAAAAGTTTGTTTCTTTTCTTTTCTTTTCTTCATTCAATATTCTCTCAAGTCTTGTTTTGATTCATTTCTAACTTTTTCTTTCTTTCTCAGACTGTTCTGGTTTTAGCTCGTAATCAATTCTTCAAACATCAAATCCTTTAAAAAAATCAGTAATAATTTTCTCAGATTGATTGGATGACTAAGGAATTATGGAACTGGGATACTACTGAATCTATTTGCAAAATTTTGTTTTGAGGTTGATAGAAGTCTTTGGCTAATGGAGGTGGATTCATTTCAACAGGAATTTGGAGGAGAGCATGTAGTATTTTTTTGTAGTATTTTTTTGTTGTTTTATCTTATTTTTATTTTTATTTTTATTTTTATTTTTATTTTTATTTTTATTTTTATTTTTATTTTTATTTTTATTTTTATTTTTATTTTTATTTTTATTTTTATTTTTATTTTTATTTTTATTTTTATTAGCCGGGTTCACGTAGCTGCTTGCTCGCAGTTAAATTTATGGCGGCAAGCAAGCTTTGAACTGATGTCAAAATAGAGTTTGGCCTTAATTCATCATGGGAAAGTGCCACGAGCATACCTTATAATTTTATGCGAGCAAGCAGAGGGCTTTTATGACATCTGCATAAAATCGCCCTACGTGAACCCCCCTATTTTTATTTTTATTTTTATTTCTATTGTTATTTTTATTTTTCTTGTATATTTTTATTTTTCCTTATCTTAATCTTTCACTTTGAAATAAAGATACTCAAAACTACAACCCTCATAAAAACAAAAGGAAAAAGATCTTATAAACCCTAAGCTTTGATTTTATAAATCACACAAGCAGTAGAGTTATTGATATGGTCAAGTTTAATCTTCCTGACCATCATATTCTTTTGAAGAAGATTCACAGCTGTATAGGAACATACTGATGAGACACAGGCTTGAGGTACTTGAGTGTAGAAGACAACAATAATGGTATTCCTGACACTCTGTAGAGGAGAAAAATAGTCTTCTCTGAATCCTAGAGCCGCAGCCAAGATGGCATGTGGGCTAGGTCACAACACACACAGCTGATACAAAAAAGCTTACCATTCCACCACCACTTTTTTTGTATTTTTTTTTTTTCAGCTATGGTGCCTGTATTCAAACTTAGAGCATCTCTAATGGTCCCGCTATTGGGGACCTGGGGCCAAATTTGGCGGCTGGCGGGTCTTTTTGGGCCTCCAGTGACCCCGCTACAAGAGCTTCCACAGCTTCCAAGTTTTGACAAGAAATGCCATCTGCCGCAACTCCTGGCAGCTCTGGCACCCAACTCCACAAACCTCCAAATCTTGTCTTCCATTGTCTGGTCGTCTGCAGGTTGTTTTTTTACATTTTTTTATTGTTTTCAATATCATTTTTTTATATCATTTTCTTCCAGCATGGCCAACCCCAAAATTCCACTCAATCCTAACCTTGAAGCATTCATGCCATTGAACTCACCAGTACAAACTCCCACTTGAATGTCGCTGAGAAAGACAAACCAAAAAAAAAAAAAAAAACTCCTACCCCAGCAACAACACAACCCAAAATCAGTGATTTTGCCAAAAATCAAAAAACAACCAAATCAAATGAACCCACAAAAAACAAGACAAAGAAGTTGTGTTGAATTGTTAGAAAAAAAAAGTTGATTGGAGACAAAAAAAAGTGTGCAGAAAGGTAGTGTCAACTGCAGAGATAATATTAGTATACCTGATATTATCCAAGCAATTACATAAATATTATCCACATATTTATAAGAATAAATTATGTAATAAGCCATAAGAAACCACTATAGTCTTGTAATAATTATATTATAACATGTACTATATTTTATCATAATAAATATAGTCATAATAATACTGAATTACTCATACAGTGATCTTTGAACCATCATTTACATAGCATAAACCTTATCAAAACCTTAATAGAATATTATAATACAATCTTGAAACACTCAACTAAGTTTTTCCCAGTTTTGTTTGGCCTTAAAAGGTTTTGTCTGGTTTTTCCAGGTTTTGTAATGATTTGTTTTATTTTGTCCCTTTTATTTATTTTTATCCTAAGTATTATATTTCATGCCATAAATATAATACTAGAATAAAATAACACATACCTGATACGCCCAAAGTATGCAGTTATCTATTTTTAGATTATTATAACTTTATAATTGAAAGTATGACATCTTATGAGAGTATTATAGTATCCATAGCTACTTGTAAGCGCTGCAAGGAAGGATTTAACATTGAATTAAATTATAATAAGGTACCAGGAAATGACTCATAAATTAAAGCTAATTATTATCTCATTATAGAAAAATATTTAGCCTGTAATTTATTGACATCATAGCACTGCTTTATGGCATCATAGCATAGCCTGATGGCGCCATAGCAGTGCTCTATGACCTCATTTAATTATTCTAGGCGCTTCTACAATTGATTGTGACATCATAGCACAGCCTGATTATGCCATAGCTGTGCCTTATGACATCATTAAATTAATTTCTAGGCGCTTCCATGCCTTACACCTGCTAATACAGGCTAAACCTGAGTGCCTATGGAGTGCCTGTGAGAATATTTAAGGACCTGCTTCCTCAGGCATTTTCCCCCAGCCCTCCAAGTCCCACAGAAAGCGCATTCAGCCCAGATATTATTGTACACACTCCCCTGGATTGTTAGTATAAGTATCCCCACAGCTTTGTACAGTTTTCTTGCCACTGGATTACGTGTTCACCATCATCCACACTGCCAATTGTCTGCCTAAATATTCTGTAGTGACTTATACAAGTTTTGAGGTGCACTTGAACTACTTCCCCAAGTTGTTATCTGCTCCCCTTTCCTTGTAAAAGGCCCACCTTGCACGTAAGTATTATTACTTACACCCAATAAAATATTCCCTGGCTTTATTAGCAGGAAGAATCCACGTAATAAGACTGGATTTCCCTCCCTTTAAGGTTGAGAAGAGGTTCTAAAAGCTTTAAATACTTGGAACTAATTAACTTAAATCTTATTGAAATTGCCACAGGAATTCCTTAACCTTACCAAACCTTCACGTATCAACACTCACAGCACAGCCAAGTGCTTTAAATCACCTGGTTAGTAGCATAGAGGCTGACAGGTAGGGTGTGCTGTTGTGGTTACCAGCACACAACATCAGTTTTTGGTCAAAGGGGATCCATACCTGCTTGTATAAACAGACCATAAATAGAGCTGGTGTTATACTCCTGTGACAAATTGGGACAGGTGGTTCCAGGCCGCCAGAGGCGACTTGATCCACCCCTGAACTGTTAGAAATGCTCCCAACACAAGTCCCATCGCTTCTGAGGGTGGGGCACAAGTCTCCAAAGGAGGGACTTGCGACTAAAGCCACCATTTCCAGGTGGAAGTGGGCCACTTATTGATGAGGATTTTTCCCCCCGCCTGTTGAGACCTCTTCCTCATGTAATTTTCGTCCGCCCATTAGACCATTGTAAAGCTCAGATTTTTCTCTTTCTGTTGGTCTAATTATTTCCTGTCCATCACCCAGGAATAATTGCCAAAAAAAAAAAATTGCAAAATTTCTTTTCTCCCACAGCTGTATGTAGTGCTGGCCCCCGTACCCGGGTGCTCTGGGTATACCCAGCTCCAACCCGGCGGGTACAGTCCACAGGTGCGGCTTCTAGAGGTCACGGCAGCGCGAGTTTTGTCGGGTACGGGACTTGGGTGGCTCTTATGATGCCCACGGGTACCTGACTATGGCAACAGGGCAGGGGAATGGAAAGGGGAAGAGGTGGATTGTGATTCAATATTCACAAAAATAAGGAAAAAAAAATATAAAATTAAAAAAATTAACTTGTTTTTTGCTATTATCTTAATTTTTATTTCATGAACCTTGTTGTGCCCGGCCTCGGCTGGCTGGGCATGGGCATTGCCAAACTGTATACCTGCCGGGTGGGTGGGTATATCTGTGCCCTGAATGGCCCTGCGGGAATGAAAAATATCTGCGGGGCATACTTGTACCCGGCGGGTACTCCTTGGGCGGCCTGATTTGTCTACCCAATGGACTGGTATATCCGCCAGGCGGGGGCTGGGACAGGCCTGAGGGCTTGGGTAGTGCTTGGGGGCCAGCGCTAGCTGTATGCACTTACAGCTTGTGAGATGCGGTCATTTTCTGTGGCTTTCCCAATCAACTAAAGCAGATACAGCAATTGATGCTGGATGGAGAGCGCAAAAGAGATTGGTTGGAAAGTGGACTTTTAGGCATGATAAAAAAAGGGTAAAACAACTGTTGAATAGCCATGATAGCCAGATACATGGTCCTCTTCACAGCAATCAATAAGCCTTGCAGGTTCCAGAGCTATGGGGTGAATTATCTGGGGTTGGCCAAAAAATGCAACCAGCTGAAGCTTCCAGGCTACAGAACCGACTTAGCTCACAAGCCCCTCTTTCAGAGGCCGGGGGCTCCCCCAGGGCCTCTGAAACAAGGGGATTGGGTTAAGCTAGACCTGTACTGAGGTGAACAAAGTTCCAACTTATTTGTTGTTTGAATTGAGGTCTTGGGACCAGCAACTTTTATAGTGCAAAACTATGTCCAGAGCTGCCCGGCACACAGGGAAACAGGCTGGCCTCAGTGAGCTGCCCTGGCCCCCAGATCCTTCCGGCTATCCAGGCACACACATGAGCAGCTGATGAGTCCCACAAAAAAGTGGCAGCAGAAAGGCAAGCTTTTTTGTATCAACTGTAACACCGTTCAGCCCTGCACAAGAAACCTCAGCAGAGCCAGTCCAGATCAAGTTTTAAATTTCCCTTCACCTGTAGCTGCCCTGTTTTTTTTTTTTTTCTCTTCTTTTTTCTTCTTTTTGTTTCATCATCACAATGAATACATTTGTTTCCCTTAATCAATTATTGCACAGTTAAAACCAACCTAGATTTACATGCCTGTTTGAGATCCCATATAGACCCTCTTGTTGATGTCCTTACACCATGCCAAAAGTGAGGGGAATACATGTCAGGTGACATTCAGTAACATCCATTGAAACTCCAGAACTACTTGAGTGATCATCCAAAATTATAACAATGGCCCCTTTGTCCTTATCATGGAGTCATATCACTTTCTAATGAGTGTATCACCTGAATTACTTATGGAGTTAACTTCATGTCACCTGGCATCTATTCCCCTCACTTTTGGCATGGTGTTAGCAGCTAGCACTGCAAAAAAAAACTTGATCAACTGCCTGCAGTTGACATTCAGCATGCTCCAGCCAAGCTACCATCCAAACTCCACATATTTGCATATGTAGATTTTTTGGCACAGTCACTGTGCAGTGTGCACAGTGACTGTGCATCCAAGCTTGGTTGAATCAATATCGGAGAAAGGTTTGAGTAACACCACAAGCTTCCTTGGACTTTCAGCATGTCAACTGCAGACAGTTGAGCATGTTTTCCCACAGTGTATAGTCAGCCAAGATGGCAAGTGAACCACACTGTTTTGGATTGGCCCGTCTTCTGTACAACTCTCATCCCAACCAAGCCTCCCCCAATGGGAACCATTATTTTCAAGATGGATGAAGGAAGGGAAACATACACATGGTTTGTACTTAAATACTTGGAGGGTTGGTGAGAAACACATAGTACTACAGAAGCCAAGGCGGGATCCAGGCACACCTAAGAAATAATTGGGTTTGGTGCGTGCATGCAAACCACAGCAGTGCACATTGTAGTGATGGTTTGAGGTTGGAAAGCAGATGAGAATATTGCACAGATGTAACAAGCTATATTATGTAGTAAGTACAATTTAGGATGTTCAAAGTTGATTTTTAAACTTAATTTTACTTTTTTTTCAAGAACGGAAGAAGTGTTTCTAGTGAATATCATGACCCATTTTTCATGTGGTTGGTAATTTGGCCATGTTGGACTTATGATGATATGTAGAATGTGGCTTAAGAATCAACTTTGAACACCCCTAATATACCAGCATAATTGGTTTGTATGAGTTGACACTGGACTGAGGGGTATATAACCATACACGTGTCCTACCACGCATCTCCCACTGAGCCAGTTTCACTTACACATAACTGACATTACTGAGTCATATACAACCTCCGACTACCCGCTGGCAAATCCAACACCAGCAACAACACTTGACACATGAAAGGCCGACATGCCCTAGCTTAACCAGCCCCGACTTCGGAGGCTCGCAGGCTCGCTTTGAAGGAGGGGCTTGTGGCTAATGTCCTCTTTTTGGCGTGAGAGGTTTTGAGATTTTGGTGGTCAAAATTTACCCCCCCTCTCTACGCATCTTCCACTCACATTTTTCATTGCCTGATTAGACCATTCGAGAGGTAAGCTTCTTGCACATCGAATGGTACCAATCATGTTGACATGATACCTCTCTGCTCCATGCAATGCCAACTTTTATTTTCATTTTTGCGACTTGTGCTCCTGGTCTGCTTCTGTATTGAGAAGAATGTCGAAAGTATTTGTATTCGTTAGGTGCCTGGTTATCAGATTGATCTTCCAAATACAGATCGCTGAAGGAATTGCAGGGTTGGATGGTAAAGAGGGAAAGGAAACTTACCAGCCTTGGAAATCAATGACTAGCTGCCGCTGAGGAGGAAAAAAAAAATATGAGCGGACAGATGAGATGGCCAGCTATTCAGGCGTCTTCACCTCATCTTGGGGTGATGCTGGGCAGCGGCACAATCAATTTTTTTTTAAAAAAGCCGCAAATATGGCACCCAAAACACGAACCGCTCAGGCAAAAAAGATCACTTAACCTGCAAGCCCCTCCTTCGGAGGCTCGGAAGTCGGGGCTTGGGTTAAGCTAGCGACATGCCGCGCACCCAGCAAGGCAGCGCGCGCCACCACCACCACCGTGCTAATTTGGAGCCAGCCAGCCATCCACACCAACCACCCACGCCCACCGAGACAAAAAAAAAAGCACAGCATATTTCCCCCACGACACAACACGAACGATACAAAGCGTAAGAGAAAGAGGGAGAGATGACGAATGGATCTATGTATATCTGTGTCGAGAGCGCGTCTGAATTAAAAGAGAAAGAGAGAGCACACATACGCTCAGATTGAGGGAGTGTCAGTCCAGCCTGGTCAGAGAGGGGCCCTGAACCACAACACCATACGAAGAGAAAAACGTCACAAAAGGAAAAAAAAAGGAAAAACAACATATATTGCCACAAAAAAGCGCAACCAAATTGATCAATTGTTTTATTTTTATTTTTATTTTTATTTTTATTTTTGAGAGGGGAAGGGAGAGAGAGGGCAGGGGAGCCTTTATTTTTTCATGTATTAAGTATATATGTGAGGAACGAAGGGTGGATAGAAAGGATTAATAGCCAGAGTAGTCAGAATCGTCCTGGTCATCGAAGTCGGAATGGCTAGAGTTAGAGAAAGAAGCGGCGCTATGGATGCAGTCGTCGTTAGAGGAGCTAGCGCCACCGTGGCTATAGCGATCGCTGTGGAGATCGTCGTCAGAAGGGTCGGGTTCGGAGGAGCTGGAGCGGACGGCGACGTGGTCGCTGTCCGAGTGCATGTCGCTGCTGCCCCCGTGTGTGGTAGGGGAGCGGAGGACGGGGGTGCCGGCGTCGGACTGGTTGCTGGAGTATTCCTCGAGCGACGGGAGCGACCGGCCACGCCCCATGGACGGGCCGGCGCGGTAGCCACCAAGTGGGCCATCATCCGCGTCGTCGTCCTCTTCCTCCGTCGCACTTCCCATCGATGGGTCGTGCGACGGCGAGTAGTGCGGACGGTCCGAGTGCACCGAAGACGAGCCCGAGCCTATCGATACCGCCCGACCAGATGGCGCCGCCGCCGCCACTCTCCATCGCGCCGCTGGCCGCCTCCCCTCTCCATCGCTATCACTGTCCCGAAACACCAGCCGCCCTCGCCGCACTACTTGCACATCCGAACTGTTGTCCTCACTCTCATCTCCTACTTGGCTCACCATCCGCGTCATCGACGCCCCATCGTCCGTGCCTGACTCTCCGGGCGACCTTCCAATAGGTCGTCGCCAGAAATAAGCCACATGATCTCTCATCCTTGCTTCTTGTACTGAATGATCTTCTTCTCCATCCGTTCCATAGTTCGTACCCATGTCTTCACTGTCTTCATGGTGCGCTCGGAAACTTTCATCATCTGAGTCATCAGTATCTAAAGCAGCATATCTAGTTTGACTTTGGGAGGTGTAATGTGCAGGTTTGTCAGCAGACCAGGCATGCCTTTCATATGTTAAGACTACCAAACATGACAGAAGGACTTACCATCCCTCACAAATACCGTTAGGGCCAATTTCCCAGGCACAACGACTACATCGACGGACACCGTCTTCAAGATCCACGACAATATGATGGTGCTCAGCAGGGTCGCGCCTGACGTTAGAAAGATGGCGGTCCTGATTATCATCCAAATTAAAGAGTTGACCCCAGGTGAGATCTTTTTCGTCCCGATGTTGCTCGACCAGATTTCTAAACGAGCCGGCAGGACATGAGGACGAGGGGGCAGGGGTGCCGACGGTCTTGAGTTTATCGGCGGCCTCTTTGATCGCATACAATGGCATCGGTCTTCGAATCACCGCGGCCCTGCATTGGGGGCAGATCAAGTTCTTCCGTCTTCTATTCCAGGAGAGTGGTCGTAAGCCTCCTCGATCGGGGTTTCGTCCTAGATGAGCGTCATTCATCAAACCAGTCAGCTGAGTGTGATTCGGCCGGTTCTCATTTTCCGTTGCTGGGTCTGTCTCGGATATTCATGTTAGCAAAGCCGATGATTGATGGGATGGTGAGTGTGAAAAACATACTTGGAGGTCCAGTTCGATTTAATGCGGATTGAACGAGTTCAGAGTCGCTTGAATTATCGCCAAAAGGTCTCGCTTCGCCGAACGGGGGACCGAATCTGATCGAATCATCATCATGGGTATCGTGACTATCATCGTCATCCAAATCGTTTGCATCAGAGTCGTAGTGATCAGAGGAGGGATTTGTCCGATGGAACCAGGCGTAAAGGTCTTTGTGACAGAATATGTGCCTATTTGAGCGCGAGTGAGAGTAGGTCAGAGGGGATGACAGTAGGGAGTGATGATGAGTGTTCTTTTTTTTTTTTCGTACGTACCCACAAAGAAGGGCGTATGGCGAGTCGAGGACTTCTAGACAGATGTTACATGAGAGACTAGATTTGATTGAATCGATCAAGGTGGTTTGATTCTCTGCGAGCTAAGAAGGGGCTAGTGGTGAGTATTTTTTTCTAAGCAGAAGGAGGGGATGTACATACTTCTTTGTAGGTGGATACGGTTTTATTGATGGATTCGATGTGTTGTTTCAATTTGGTGATCTGTTGATGGAGATCAGAGGTAGTAGTCGTTGTTGCGGGGTCGGTTTGAGGCTGGTGGTTGTGGGTGGGCTGGGGTGGGTTGGTTTGATGATTGGGTGTGTTTGTGAGGTTGGAGGAGTGGGATGAAGATTGTGGGGATGGGGATTGGTTGGGAGTGGGGTTGTTGTTAGTTTGTGTTGTGGTTGTTTGTTTTTCTAGTGCGTCTCCTCCTCGTTTCTTGATTCTAGCCATGGCAGCTTGAGCCATCTTCTGGTTGTGCTGAGGGCGAGTCATGTTGTTGTTGTTGTTGTTGTTGTTGTTGTTAGTGGTTCTGGTTCGTTTTGTGATCAGCTGCTTCTCCGTGTCATCTGAATCGGTTGATCGTTGTCTGCGTTTCTCTGCCATCCAGTGTTGTTTCTTTTTTTTTCTTTTTCTTTTCTTGTTCGTTCTTAATAAGTTTCTTTTCTTTTTCTTCGCTGTTGACCGTTCTTTCTTGAAAACCTGTTCGAGTAGGGTAAGTCCACGGGGCGTACCCGAACGGGGACTAGCTGTCCAGCCAAACTCTTTTATTCATCTCCACGCTAAACCCGCATTGGGTTGAATCAAAGGAGGATTACACTTTTCTTCAGCCGTTGTCGCCGCCAAGGTGAAGTCCGCCCCACACCCTTCGCACCCATTCACCACATAAAACCTGGGGGCGTCCCCAGTATGAGTCTGATTGTGGCCGGAAGGGTCTCCCAAGCCGTCCGAAAGGAGAGAATTGTTTCTATATAGGGCTGGGAGACCCACCCAACGGGCCCCGATGCTTCATCGCCTTAATCGAGAGATCCCTTGCAACAGCCAAAAAAGTGCTAGCTGATGTTGTTTCCCAAAAGTAAATACATAACTGCCCATAACGCTCAACCACATTCCAGACCCACTTCTGTCCATGCAGTTCCCACCGACAGACCTT
The DNA here is from genome assembly GCA_004348175.1 of Puccinia novopanici. Taxonomy (NCBI): domain Eukaryota; kingdom Fungi; phylum Basidiomycota; class Pucciniomycetes; order Pucciniales; family Pucciniaceae; genus Puccinia; species Puccinia novopanici. Next base: position 10,448 of record SMGU01004608.1, read on the forward strand.
TTTTTTGTTTGGGGGGGGGGGAAGACAATATAATATGGGCAAGCACCCAAAGCACCTAGCCCCGCACCCGAAGACAAAAACGGGAACACAGTATAAGAAGCAAGGGACAGTAGTCGTCCAAGGCGACGTACAGTTGAGAGGTGTGTATGTAACCAAATGGATGAACCCAATCTTTCATTGCTAAAAAGAAAAGAAAAAAGAGGGCAAAACTGCGTGAAGAAGAAGGAGGGGCGGGGGGGATACACGACGTCAAGTGAAGGATTTGCTGGACAGAGGAAACAGACTAAGACTAGAGATGAAAACCAATGCGGGGAAGGAAGAACACGTCGGGGAGGGAAGAACGAGATGATGATATCCCGACGATTCGAAAGAGGAGGAAGGGAAGCACAGCTTTCTCATCATGGCTACACGAAATGGGAGACACGGAAGATTCACGCGGTGGCGGGGGTAACAGGCTCGAACGAGTCCACGGCAAAGTCGCGCATCTTGATGCTGCCTTTCACGGGCAATCTACTGGTGCTATTGCCCGTCAAAAAGTTATCCACGTCGACGGCCGCAGCTCGGCCTTCTTGGATTCCCCCTAAAGAAAGCAGGAAGCGAGACAACAAGAAATCAGTTAGCGGTTGAGAGGAGGAGAGCGGACGGCATGGGTGACGTACAGACTACCAGACTCTGTCCACGCCGACAATCGCCCGCCGCAAACACCCCTTCCAAGCTGGTTTGGTACTGCAACTTCCGCTGCTCAGAGCCCACGTTCGTCACTATATTCGACCGCCCATCTTGCTTCAGACCTAACGCCTTGATCATCGACTCCTCGGGCCCTAAGAAGCCCAGTGCTAGTAGACATAGTTCACATTCGTAAAACTCTTCCGTGCCTGCTACCTCCTTCATCTTCCATGCGCCTCGTGAATCTTTCTGTTTGGTTGTAGGTAGTCACAATGATGGCTTAGAACTGTGTCATATCGTTGAAAGAGATGAAAAAAAAGAACTTACGGTCCATTCTACCCGGACAGTATTCAATCCTTTCAATTTTCCTTCACCATCAGAGACGACTTCAGAAGGAAACATAAAAGGATAAGCAAACTGAAGCAAGAAAAAGGGAGGGGGGGGAAGGAGGAGATGGAAAGCAGGACATACATTCTTTTGTAGAGATACAATATTCTCTAGGATCTTTCCCAAAGAAGTTCTGGACCTCGGTGTGACCATAGTCGACCCTGAAGACCTTAGGCCACTGAGGCCAAGGGTTGTCGGAGGCGCGGGACTGGGGCGGCTGAGGGAGGAGCTCAAAGTTGGTCACCGACTTGGCGCCGTGTCGCAACGAGGTCCCAATACAGTCGTTCCCCGTATCTCCTCCACCTATCACAATCACGTTCTTGCCCTTCGCTGAAAGAACCCCTCTGATGCCCTGATCAGACGGGTGCTCAGTTGTTGTGTTCAATTGTAAGAATTCCATTGCAAAATGAATTTCTGCGTTAATTACAAAAAAAAAAAGGAAAAAGGAAAACTTTTTCAGGATGTAATTTGCAAAAAAAAAAAAAAAAAAAAAAGAAAAATTCTAGCAAAGCTGGAAGGGTGAGCGTAGTTGGATAGAGCTGGATAGGGGAACTGGGCGGTCTGTTGACTCTCCTCCCCAAACCCTTACTGGTATATGAGGAGAGCCACATACAGCCCCAGCTCTCCGATCCAGGCCTCGACCTATCACACCATAACTGTAGGCGCACTGGCGTTTCCCCCCTTGCGTCTATTGTGGCGCAGGGGGCGGAGGACTCGGCCGGAGATGCTCGCGGTTCCATGGACACCTGAGGCATCCCGCTTCTCTCTCTGCCTCCCACCATCCATCCCTGTTCCTCATGGTATTTATTTTGTTTTCACATTCATACTAGTATCTTTACTTCTCCGGATTTACAAAAATCAAAACTTTCCTTTTCCTGCACCCTGCCTCGTGCCACTGCTCCCTGAACACCCTGAAAATCCGTGTCGATTCTTGAAATTATAAATCCCACATCTACTTCGACTCTTTGCTAAATACCTGTCATTACTTAGCCAAGCTGTTGGATCACTCATCATCCTCTGATATCTTCTGCCCCATCGACTCCACCCCCACCCCTGCACCTGTCGCATCATCCTCTTGTGTATCTCACTGGAGTATTGTAAATACTTCTACGCACCTCTCTTCCGCTTCCATACTCTCCCGCCCTCCCCTCTCAGCCTCGGGCCGGCCCCCTCTCTCGCTTCCTACTCGCCGTGTCCACCCCGCCTCTAAGAAGAAGGCAATGTCGACCTATCAACCGGACCCTTCCGGCCATCCCCCTTTGGTTCAAGCCAACCAGCCCCCCTCTGTTCAAGGCCAACAAGGCTCTTCGTCGGGCTCGGTCAATCAGCCTCAGGAACAGGCAGCACCCCCGTTGTCGGAGCGGGTAGAGTTGCTGGCAGGCGAGGTCTCTATGATGCAGACGGTCTTGACGCGCATGATGTCTTTAATGGAGTCTTCGCCGGCTTTTCAAACACGTCCTAACCCTGCTCAACCGGCTGTTGCTAATCCTGTTGCCCATGATGCTCCTCCTCATTTGCAGCAGCCTCAACAGCCTCGGGACATCCCTTATCAGCCCCCTTTGGCAACGGAATTTGAACATCTCTCGCGGTTGGAGCCTGCCAAGTTGAAAGATGTGTGGTTCTCAGGCGATTCCGGACAGCTTCTTTTCTTTCTTTGGCACGTTTGGGACTTCCTTCGGCCACGGGGTTCTCTCTTTCAATCAGAGACGTGTTGGATAGTTTGGATCTCCAAACATTTCGGTTATGCCCCCTCGGACAACAGGAAGGGCCCCTCCCCGGTGGAGAATTGGTACAACTCCCTGGTCATCAACTGTCAGCCTCTATGCTACTAACCAGGTGTTTTAAGAGCACTTGGTTGTGCTATGAGTGATTGATGAAGGGTGATTTGGTACGTGTAAGGGTTATTTCCTATAAATAATAATTATAAAAGATAATTAGCTTCAAGTATTTAAATCTTGCAAAGCTGTTCTTCTCAACCTTTTCAGGGAGGGAAATCCCGTAAGTATATGTGGATTCTTCCTGCTGAGACAGTCAGGGAATATTCTTGAGCTTGTAAGTGGCTGGCACTTACGTGGTTGGGCCTTAATAAGTGTTGGAGGGCAACTAACAACTGGTGGTAGTAGTTCAGATGCACTTCAAGACTTATATAAGTCACTACAGGTTGATTCAGGCAGACAGTAATTGGTGATGTTGGTAGTGGAGGGTTGATCCAGTAGCAAGAACACTAATTAGGTCTGTTGGGATAATTTATAGACTGTCTTGTTGGAGAGTTATAATAATATCTGTTGGCTGAATGCGCTTTTCTGGGTGACTGGTAGGCTTGGGGGAAATTGCCAGAGGAAGCTGGTGCTTAAATATTCTAACAAGACACTTAGAAGCGCCCAATAACTTCATTAAGGGACCTTTGAGGCGCACTGGATCAAGATCAGCAAAGGTTAATCCCTTGGATCATTCTAAGGTTAATATTAACAGATCAATGATGTTAATTTACTTTAAATTAAAGTACACATCATTGATGTTGTTCAAGTTAACAAATTAATTGTTATCTCCTTCCAGGCAGAGCTCAAAATTAATGATGGTAATTAACTTTTAATTAATACACATCTTTTGATGTGAATAAAGTTGATAACAACTTATTATCTCCTTCCTGTTGGCGCTCAAATTACTGATGTTAATTAACTTCCAATTAATGCACATCATTTGATGGGAATAAGATTGATAATAAATTATTAACTCCTTCCTGGTGACGCCTCATTATGGAATACAGATCAAATGATGGGCTTATGGTTTAAATAATTAATTATTATTAATTATAATATTTATAAGCATAGTTGAGGCGCATATTTTGTAAGTTAAGTTATTTTATGTTATATTTTACGGCTAGAATAATAAATAAAATAATGTAAAATAAAATATAAATAATATGACAAAATGTGCGTAGACAGAACAAAAACCTGGCAAAACTAAACAGAACCTTTTGAGGTCAGACAAAACTAGGCAAAATCTATTATAATAATTTATAATTAAGGTGTTAAAGTTATTAGAGTTCTAGTACTGTCTTAGTCATGTAATTTACTTATTGAGTTACGTGTATTATATTAATTGTACTGTGTTCATTCTTATAAGGTACAGTACAAGTAATATAATATTAAATATTAATATTTTAACAACTTATTACATAATTTAACAACATTAATTATGTAATATTATCTTGTAATTACTTGGGGAATATCAGGTATGTTGATATGGTATGTCAGGTATGCTGATATTACCTCTGTAGTTGACATTGACAATGCCTGCCGGGCGGGGGTGGTGAACATGTATGCCGATTTGGATGGACAACCCTTCACCATCGACACTCTCATTTCAGTCAAGGCCTTTCTGGATGGGTTGGTGGAGGTCTTCGGCAACAAGTTCTTGAAGGAGAATGCCAAGAGGGCATTAGCAGCTTGCAAGCAGAGGAATTTGACGATTGGTGAATATAATTCTCAATTCAAGTCTCTGGTGTATCTTGTGGAAGACGTGGAGGATACGCGCATTGAGAAGTACGTCCACAGTCTCAATCCTCACATCATTCGAAAGGCCATGAGTAAAGAATGGATCGAGACAAAGTCTCTTGATCGCAAGATGGTTCTCGCGTCTGAAGCGGCAGCCCAGCTTGACCTCCTTGCTCTCCTCCCGCCTGAACCAGTTCCGGGCACCCAACTTCCTCCATTGTCGTCAAATTGACCCGGCATGCTTCCTCCGGTGCAACATCGGCCTCCGCGGGACCCAGACGCGATGGAAATTGACGCCACTTGGGTCCAACCAGCCTCCCGCTCCCTGTTGGATGCTTCGCGGGTCCTGTGTTGTTCGAGGAATCTATGTTTCTGTTGTTTATCCCCCATCGTTCCGGGTACTCACAAGGGAAGTCTCAATTGCCCTAACCCGCCAGTGTCCTTCGAACGTCGTCAGGCCTTTGTTGATCGGGGCCGACCTTCTCCCTTGGCTCAGATCTTGTCCATTTCTTCAGTTCCCTCGCCCTCACCTCTCACCCACGTCCCTCCCGCCATGGTCAATCCTCTGCCCGTGACGGGCACTGCCTCTGTGACGACTGATGTTCCCGACATGGGTTTCGACGAATTTTATGAGGATTACAACAATTCAGCATGCGCCACAGTTTCGGTTCCCATTTCCACGGTTCACATCCGCTTGGACTGTTCGGCCGGGAGCCGTCTTCTGGTTCCAGTTCAATTCAAATTGTTCGGTCAGTTGATTCCGGCGACAGTCTTGGTCGACACAGGCGCGATGGCCAATTTCATCAATGAAAGTTTCGTTTGCCGTCATGATCTCAAGCTTCGCCAACGCCAGAATCTGATTCGATGTGTCGGCTTTGACAGGCGTGAAGGGGTTGGCGGCCTGGTCACTCAGGACTGGGCCGGAGTGGTCCAACTCTCAACTCTCGAATCAGCACCGTTCCTGCTTCAATCGTCTTTTGGGGTTACTCGTTTGGGTTCAGTCGACGCCATTTTTGGTTTGCCATGGTTGGACTGGCAAGGATGGGTTGCCTCAGGTAGTTTGAAAGGGGGACATCAATTTACCCTCGGGTCAACTCCCCTCTACGTTATTGAGTTGACGTCTGTGGGAGGGAAGCCAGGAGGTAATGAAGTGTTCTCTGCTCAAATTTCTCCTCCCTCTGTCTCTCTACCTTCAGATTTTGCGCAATTTGCTGACGTTTTTGCTCCACAGAGGAATTGTATGCTCCCTCCCCATAGGCCAATGGATACATCTATTAACCTTAAGGAAGGAGCTACGCCCCCATTTGGGGGGCTGTACAATTTGTCATTTGAGGAACAGCAGCAATTGAAAGACTATGTTGATGAAAATTTGAAAAAAGGATTTATCCGCTGTAAAGCTCAAAAGTGTCAGTGAAGACCTTTTGCTGAGTGTTGAAAGGGATGAATGAGGATACCTCTGCCTTTCTGTGATTCTAGACACTAAACAAGCCCCCCAATCTTGGATTGGAAGGTTTAATAAAGTGATAGGATGGGGTGTATCAAGATACTACTGTTGTTCAGAAGTGGATTGGGTTTAGATGGATGAGAAGTGGTGTTGAAGAGTGTATGAGAGGTTATTGATGAGAGTGGGGATTGAAAAGAGGTTGGTGGTGATAAAGAGGGGTTATGAGTGATGAGTTATGAGTGATGAGTGATGAGTGATGGGTGATGAGTGA
>SMGU01004625.1:0-23661 GCA_004348175.1 Puccinia novopanici
ACAATATGTGTGCTGGAAACTTGCAGAGGGCTGTTTCAGGGGGATGACACAAGTAACATACAAGACATGTTAAATTCTCAAACTGGCAATGAAAAGGGAGAAAACATGGTATGATTGTGGAGACTGTAAGACAAGGCTTTGAATTGTGTTTCCAGTGGTCAAGAGCCACACTTTTCCGTGGCCTGGTATGCATGGTATGTCCAAAGGAATTATGATCCTGTTGTGACTACCCTGAAAAGTACAATCAGGCAACCAATTTAATATGTTTCAGAAGTTCTGCCTTTCCAGCAGAAACCTCATGTAAAAGGCACTTTGTAAAATTGTACCACCCCATATTATAGAACTATTAACCCTGAGACAAAAATGAACCAGTATTGTACAGAAATATTACTCAAATTTCAGAAGTAGACAGAAGATAGTGAAAATCAAAATCAAAAAACAAGCACACAGCAAGTGGACTTTCCCCCTGCAATTTTTCATTTTTTATTTACAAACTAAACATTTAAGCTTAGCTGGTGATGTTAACATCACCTTTTGCATGTTTACTTTCAGGCCCTTGGAGGGGATTAATCCAAAATATTGCTACAACTCTGTAATTGAATTTGTAAATTTACTCAGAACAATAAGTTTTTAGCCTATTATTAGGGGGTTATACTCACTTCTTTAAATTATTTAGGACCTTGGTGGCACTCATCCAAAATTAGCGGCGACGACAAATGACAAAAAAAAAAAACATGATGGAGAAGGTCATCAGTAAAAGATACACGAGTAGAGATGAGAGAGAAGATTGGGCTGACCAGTCTTTTTTTTTTTTCTAGACTGCCCGAGTGAATATTTCATTCTTACTTAAGCCTTTGAGCCCCATCCAAAGGATCACTCCGACCAGCCCTTCTCTTGATTGCCAACTGGAGAGATGATGAGCTGTTCTTTCGAGGCACAAATATTCAAATAGTCAGATATCCCGAGTGCTCGTAATTGAGCGTCTTGGAAAAGAAGGCGTTGCTGTGACGAGAGAGAAGAGCCCATGAAAAAGGAATCCTCTGGTCAACAGCACTAGCTCGCTCTGCCATCAAAACACCATCCACCCACCGTCATGATGGTCAACCAGGCGAAATTCAAACTGCAGCTGGTACGATGATAGATCTACCACCGTGGACCATACACATCCATGCGACTGACTATACTTGAAGATTCTGGTAACGCATTGACTTGAACAGGCAATGGCCGTCGCGCTGGCGTGCAACTCGCACGCGGAAATCGACGGTGTGGCATGGATATTTCTTTATTCTCTTTCGAAGCCGACCAGTACGGCTGGACCCACATCTGAAACAGTGCTTTCTGGTTGCTTTTTGTGGTCTGTTTAATCTGTTTCAGAGTATCTTAATCGAGTGAGAAATATCAGACCTTCCACGTTGAAGACCAGGTCGAAATCTTCCATCACGAAGGAGATCGGCTCAAGCCAGTGTCCTGACCCCTTCAGCGCCAACACTTCCAGGTCCGAACAGGCAGAAGTCGTGGAAATCGCGCCAGCCATTAACGTCACCGCATCCCCAGTGCACGGCGAGGCTTGTCATTCCGAGAACCTGGGCGGTCATTCCGAGGAGGATGCGCCGGGCAATGCTGAGACGGACGGTCAGGACAGAGGCAGTAGCCCCAAGTGGGCAATTGAGAAGATGTATCTTGAGCGGATGAACGAACTCCAACGGCAAGGCAAGTCGCTTCGATCTGTTGTCTAGTACTCGTCTTGTCCAGCTTACCACCGGTGGTCTTCTTTGTCCTGAGCGCACTAGAAATCATCAGATTGAGACTTGAACTGGCCGAGGAGAGACGGGGTAACATGGAGCCGGCAGCCCCATCATCCGATACTTCGAAACGCGCTCACCCAGTCGTGATTGGTGTGGGTGATCAGGCCAGCGATGACGACTCGAAGCAAAAACATACGAAAGACCCTGCGAAGGGGAAGAAAAGGGTGCGGTTTGATGACGAGCAAATGCGAGCCACCACATCGGCGGACAAAACTGTTCCCGAGAGGGCTTGTTCCCCAGTGATCGGAATCTCGTGTTTCGATACACTGAGCAGGATCATCCGTCTCAACCAACTCCTGCGCTCTGCCAGCTCCACAGAGATTCCGCCCAGCGTCCGGATGGATTTCATCACTTTGGAGGCCATCAAGGAGGCCTCTGTCGGCCTGCTCAACACACTCCAACACTCGCTCGACCAAACATCCGAGCAGGTATTGCGGAAACACACAGCGATAATTGCCTCCACAATCCCTCGAGCGATCCACTTGATCTCCCAGTCCATCGGCTCCCTCCTTGGCCCCCTCTTTCTTCCCGAGCCTTTCTTCATGCCGAGCTCGAGTAACACAGAGCCAATCAAGGAGAAGTGGTGTCACGCCATCTTGCCCACCCTTTACCAAAACGTTGAGTGGCAATCATATCATAAAATGATGCGCGTCGTGGATCCAAGCAAATATCCATACTGATCTGGTTTCTGCTTTTGAACCCTTTTTACATCGTGGAAATAGGTCGAACTTCTTGTTGAGAAAATGCTCTCAGTTATGGTCCTTTGCTGTGAGAGTTTAGAGGAGTACTTTAGTGGGGCGAAAAAAAGAAGTAGTTTCGAAGTGGAGAGGGTGCTCGAGTTACGGGAAGGGCTAGCAAGGGCGACGGAGAGTGTGGTGAGACAATCGAGAGAATGGACGGGCGACATGCAATTCCAGATCCTGAAGCGCTTGCTGGGGAAACTGGAGAGGATTTATGTCACGTCTCACCCTCATCTCAAAGGAGTTGCAGGCCATGAGTTGGACGCGTTGGGCCTGCTGGCCGAGCTTCTCGAGACGCTCTCACACCACCTGTCCCGCTCTACCCTCACGGAACTCCATCTTGTCGAGATACGAGCAACCATCCGTAGCATCGTCTGCAATCATCTCTATGCAAGTGGTCCTCTCCACTCCGCCATCGTCGATAGAAAACTTGACCGCGTTTTGATGCAGTTTTGGGTCCTCTAGTCCTCGTCTTTCCATGTCATCATCTCCCAGTCAAAGACTACATCAGCAGGAGGTATCCATGTTTCCCTGATCTCAGTTTTTTCTTTTCTTTTTGGAAAAATCAGTCGAGCTTGGCCGGCTTATACTGAAATGTATGCATGTTTACCTGATCAGTTGAGATATCTCCCAAGAGGCAGTCGTTAAAGAGGGAGTGCAACTGGATGTTTGGGGAGTTGTTTATTTTCTGTAAGACGGGACGGTCAGAGTCCTAACAGAGATGAGGAACGGACGAGGAAAAGGATGTGTGGATTATACACAAGATGCACCCGGATCGAACAAGACCAAAAAGAAAAACTCTGCTCAAGTTCCTCAAGATGTATTCGTGTCGAGAACAAAAGCACCCGATATTTCTGGCGCATCGCCTTGAAATCTTTTGTTGTCTCGACCCATCTGCATTGGCTGGGACGGGGAAAGCAACTGGAAAAGCAAGGCGCGAATCAAAACACACAGAGGGATCCATGTGTCCTCTGTCTGCCCTGAAAGGCTCTCATCACACTATTCTCTTCTTCTTCATACCAACCAACTTCTATACAAAACCAAAAAAAAAAAAAATGTTTTCTCCAACAATCTACTCGTGCCTGACAGTCCTCAGGACCCTGATGCAGGTAGTGCTTGTGGGCCAGAGAAGCGGGGGCTGCCTTGCAGAGGCGCACCCAGCAACGCGTCCCGGCGGGCTCCCGACCCACCGTCATCTGTACGCGCGGAATGAGAGTGCAGGCCGTCCTTCTCTCCTCCAGAGCTCTTTGCCGCACTACCATCCCGCCCTCGCCCACCAGAAACACGGCGGAAACGGCTCTGACTACCGCCTCGTCTTCCAATCCATAGGCAACACTTTCTTCGACCAATGGGACTTCTTCTCCGATGGTAGCTGCACATCTCTCATGCCCATATCTCCGCGTCCCGTGTCTTGATGGTGACCCTAACCGTGTGCGCTTGCGCCCTTTCTCGCTATTGTTTTTCCCCTTACAAAAATAAAGCCGACCCGACACACGGGATGGTAGAGTATGTGGACGCAGACACGGCATGGCAGGAAGGGCTGGTGATAGTGCAGCCGAGTTCTGTGGACAAGAACTTCACGTCGGCGATCATGAAGGTGGACAATTACACGTACCTGGGGGAGGGCCAGAAGCGGCGGTCGGTGCGGCTGAGCTCGAAGCAGGCCTTCAAGTACGGCCTGGTGGTCCTGGACGTCATCAAGCTCCCCTTCGGGTGCTCCGTCTGGCCCGCCTGTACGCCCCCTTTCCCTCCTCCTACTGCCCCTTTCTCCCGCTCACTTTCCCCTCTCTATCCACCGCCTTCAGTTTGGACCGTCGGCGAGAACTGGCCCCATGGCGGCGAAATCGACATCGTTGAAGGCGTCAACATGGGCGCCGTAAACCAAATGACGTGTGCGTAGGGTACAGCCCACATTCCAAAGCCATCCATCTACAAAGATAGGAGGAGAATTTCATGATGAATGGACACACCGCCCGTCCTCCGGATCCGCTGATATACGTATATATAGTGCACTCAGTGCCGGGATGCCAGGTGGCAGAAAAGATGGGCCGAAATGCGACAGGAAAGGTGCTGCACCAGGACTGCGATGCGACGGGCACGGGTGAGTGTGCTCAAAACGGGAGAGAAAGAAGAGGACAGACAGAAGCTGACGGACGGATAATGTATGAAAAGCAGGGAATGTGGGATGTGGGGTGGCGGACAGCGGGGCCGGGTCGTTCGGGGCCGCGATGAACGAGCGGGGCGGGAGCGTGTTTGTGATGGAATGGACGCGTGCCGGGATCTCGGTGTGGCGGTTCGGGCGGCACGAGATCCCGGCAGACTTGGCGGCGGGGAGCGACCCTCGGCCGGCCAGCTGGCACGCCCCGCCGACGGCCCATTGGTCGCACCAGCATTGCTCCGCTCTCTCGCAGCGCTTCTCCCCCCATAAAATCATCTTCGATATCGTCCGCCGTCTCCTCTACCCACTCTCCCCCCCCCACTTTCATTCCCCTTGCTAATTTTGCACTCTCTCTCTTCTCTTCTTTTCTCTTCCCCCCCCCCTCACAGACTCTTTGCGGCGACTGGGCCGGCGCGGCTGACGTCTTCACCGCCAACGGCCTCTGCCATGGCACTTGCTCCTCCGTCGTCAAAGACCCTGCCGTCTTCAACGATGCCTATTGGGTAAACTTTGTTGTTATCCATGAATTCTTCTCGTCTCGTCCACGTCCTTGCCTCCAATGACTCATGGGCTTTTTCTTCTTCTTCTTCGTGTTCTGCAGGAAGTCGCATCCGTCAAACTGTACCAATAAATCTTCGAGCAGGAACATACCTCCCCTTCTTGTCTTTTCGTTCTTTCTGCAAATACACTCGTTCACTTTCGACATATATATTTAAATATAATGTTTTCTTGGGTGTATGCATAAATTCCATGTGCAAAATCTCCATACGGACTCTTCCAAAGATTACATGTAAAAAAAACGATTCTAAATACAGTTTTCTGTGAAGGGTTGAGCATACAAGAATTGTCAAGATATACCCGCTACAAAAGTAGATGATGAGAGAGAGAAAGGCAAGGCCAGCGATGATCAAGCGTCCAAAAAAAAAAAAAAATCGAAGAGGCGGGTGGATGAGAGCGGCAGCAGCATGGCAGAAGATGACATATCCTACAATTGAGATAGCTATATAAGGATACACAAGTTGGACACGAAGGGTACTTACTCCCTGCATGTGCATTGAAAGTAAGAACCTCTATCAATAAAACCAATAAGAAAGCTGCGTTAAAAGAATAAGAAGAGAGCGGCCTGTATATATCATAAATAGACAGCGGCCATTAAGTAACTAGAGGAGAGAGGTCGTGATTAGATGGCGGTGCGAATACGATGGCTGAACCGATTCATCCCGGGTCGGTCCAAGTCTTTATCTCTGGGCCCGGTGACGCCTAGATGCATGAGAGAGGAGAACGAGGTCAGGGCAGAGATGGAACGACACATGGACCGCGCGGACGATTGGGACAAGAGGATACACACCGTCTCCCCATCGTAGGTTGTGCAGGGACATGGCCCGCCGCATCGGCTCCATCAGCTTCATCTTGGCCATCCAGCCCCCGCCCGAGCTCCCATCCTGGCGAGGGACAATCTCGGGACTAGAGAACTCATCTCCCCATCTGTGGTTTGGAATGCGTTCCATGGCGAAACACCCCAGCCGTGAGCCAAGAAAAATAAAGAGCGACAAGGTGAGCAGGTGTGATTTCCCAATGGCTTAGCTCCTTTCTTCCTGAACATAAAAAAAAAAAAGGGGGTGGGGGGGACTTAAACTGTCCACGGAACTTCAAACAGGGGACGAGATGGCCATGTTTGTGGGGTTCGAGCGCGCGGAACTTGTCGCGTGCGGGCGAGGGGTAGTGTTGGAAAGCCGCATAGTTCAGCGTCGGGTCCCACAGCGGCCCCCGGTCTGTATGGTCGCTCGGCCCGACTATCTTCACCGGCGAATAGTCGTGCACTCTGTACTTCTCATTCAGCCCTCCCTTTCTCTCTCTCTCTTTCTTACATGAATAAAAATGCGTATTTACCCTGGTTTGGGGTACATGGCATCTGCAAGGACGCAAAGTGATTGGACGCCCAAAAGAATACAAACCGGGTATTTGTTAATGAAGCGAAGATTTGTGAGAGGAAGAGAGAGAGAAGAAAAAAAGGGAGACAGACGGGAGCCGAGGGCGGAGAAGATCACGGGCCTTTTCCCGCGCTTTTCGAGACATTCGTAGGTGTACGACGCGCCGTCGGCATGGGCAGAAAGATGGACAGCTTGGGGCTTGCCGTCCTGGAACCGCATCATACAATGCTCCCTGAACCCAAAGAGAAAATCCGGAGTGGCTTTCTTTCCATCAGAATCTGATCCGAGAAGATCACTATCTGGTCAAATCAAGAAGAATGGGGGCAGCTTACCAGTCTGCCTGTCCAGCGTCCATCGAATCGTTTTTGTTGGTGAAAAAACAAAATGGAAGTGTCAGTTCGGGGATTAGGATGCAGTCATGTGAGCGACGTACGATGTGGTTGCCGAAGTGGATATTAGCGATGGTAGGTCCGAGGTTGAAAGAGTAGAAGACTACACAGCGAGAGACATCAACAAGTGCACAAAGAAAAAGAATGACGGGGAGGAGGACATACAGAACCAGAAAGCATCGATGGTGTTAGGGACACCGGTGATGGCAGACTTATCCACGAGGATGAGGAAGGCGGGGGAGATGGGGGACTTGAGGTCGTGGCCGGGTTTGCCGTTGGACGAGACGAGCCAGGGGTGCAGCAGGGGGTTTGGACGGACGTCCTGTGCGGCGGTGAGGAAGCATCGTTCGTGGTTGAAGTGGGGACGGGCGAGGAGGGCACAGGGATCCTCCTCTTCTTCCTCCTTCAGCGGGGTGGCCCTCGACGGCGCGGTTCCTGCCGGCACCTTGAGAGCCGTGTGGCGCAGATGCTCCTCGATGCTCGCTGGCCAGAAGGGCTCGTTCGTGTTCAAATGCACCAGCGGCCCGTATTCCAAAACGTACCCCGGCACCGCGTCCAGCGTATTGACAATGAATGGATCCGCCTCTTCCTCTCGTCCCCCTGGCTCCGTCGGGCGTTTGAAGACATTGGTCGTGGTCACGATCGCCGGAAGACTCGAGATGGGTGTCATCTTGGCTTCCTTTCTTTTCAAGTCGATTCTTCGGTTGGCGCTGGTGCTACACCTCTCGGGAAACCCCGAACCCGACCCAATCGGGTATTTCACCATAAAATCAACCAGCACATAGCAGATTATTACTATTCCCTCGACCAAAAATCAAGCAGCAATGAACAAATACAAGTATAAATGGAAAACAATGCATTCATCGAACTGCGAAAAGGCGGGTCAGCCCAGGTTGAACTCCTCGATAGAGTTGAAGATGGGCCCTCTCAAAGAGTTTCCGTTTTTGGGGGATTTGAACTGTGAGAGAGCCTTGAAAGAAGAAGGCATGTCGTCATCACGATCATCATCATCATCATCATCGGGCTGATCGGAGCCACTATCGCGCGGGAGGTGAGGGCGGATTTTCCTGGAGGTTTTGGGCGCGTTTTTAGCCTTAGCCGAGGGATGGCCCCGCTGGTGGTCCGTGGCACTCGACGGATGAGCATACATGCCCGTGATCTTCTTCGGTGGCTCGCGTAGCCCAAAGGCCTTGGCCAGGTGTCCTAGGTGCAGGTTCTTCACATGGAAGAAGCGCTTCTCTTGCGATGGATGCGTCGCATATGCTCGTATATGTGAGCTGAATGCCATCGATGCTAGGCTTTGATTCTGGATGGCAACATGGTGGTTCACAAGGAACATAATTAAGCTTTCGAACCCACTGCCCGAGAAGGGGGATGGTTTTTTGGCTTACCTCTTCCTTCCCAATCACCCATCTTTCGATCGTCATTTGAGTATCGGTAGCACGGACTTCCCAGTCCTTTTGAGACTTGCCACCAAAGCCATCATTCAACAACGTCTGGACGCCCACTTCTTTCAATTTAGGAGTGGTGGCGGTGGATTTCTCGCTCTGAGAAGCCTCGCACCAATCCACCCAGCCGGCCTCACTAGGGAGGAGGAAGCTCCAGGCCTCGCCCGCCTGGCCAGCCCGGGCGGTCCTGCCCACCCGGTGTAGATACTCCGTCACACCGCCTTCCGTCGGTAAATCGTACTGAATCACATGCGAAACAAACGGCACATCTAACCCTCTTCCCGCCAATGAGGTACAGAATAAGATAGAGGATCCTTGCGACTTGGTATCGGAATTCGAGAATGCATTCAACGAGGCCAATCGTGTCTGCAGGTCTAAACTACCATGAAGTCTGAAGATCTTGACGCCCGGCAGGAATTTGGATTGCTTGACCAGCTTGTTGGGTTCGGCGTCATCGTCTTCTTTGGTTGCCGAACCCTTTTCTTTGGGGTCGGTTGCTGAGGTAGCTGCTCCAATGGCCTCAAAATGAAAATCGACTGAAGCCGTACAGCTCATGAAGACCAGCACCTTCTCTGCTGGTTTCTTCTGCTTGGAATTGGTGATCCGGCGTAATAGGGCGATGAGTGATACTAGCCTCAACTTGGGCGGGGTGAGTACGTAGTGCTGAGAGAGTTGAGTGGGCGCGGAAAATGTGGTGTTTTCGGACTTGTTCACTGGATCGCTTGAGCTACTACTCTTATCAGGTTGGGGCTGGTTCAGCTCGGGGTTAGGGCCGGCTGCCTTGAGAAGAATGGGATCATTCAAGCTCATTCCGACCAGCTTTTTGACTCCATCGGGCATAGTCGCACTGCATAGAACAGTCCGCCGTGGAGTGGATGATGGTTTGTTTGGGTTCCTAGTTTTCGCTTCCCTGTCTGTCAAATGCTTCAGGATCCCACGCATCTGTTCTTCGAAGCCCATGTCCATGAGTCTATCTGCTTCGTCGACTACGAGCCATCGAAGGTTAAGATTTCCAATGCTGCGTGAATCGACTTTCGACTTGGAATTCGGGTCATTACTTGGCAGGATGGGCTCCCCTGCCATGCGGAGGGAGACGGTCTTTTCGAGATGATCCAGTAATCTACCAGGTGTGCATACTAACAGTGGTAATCCACGCCGTAGTCTAGCCTTTTCGTGAGTTCTGTTGGTCCCCTAAAGCCAGAGGATTTGAAAACAAACCGTAAATAAGTGAGAGACGAATTGAGACATCCTACCAAAAGAAGACTGACACCATGTAAAGTCCCAGGGACTAGCCAGCGTGGACTCAAGCCATCCACAGGAATTTGATCGGATCTCTCGTCTGACTCCTCCGTTTTCTCGTCTTTTGAGATTGGACCAGACCTCTGTGGAAAAGATAGTAGATCGATTGCGACATGATAGACTTGCTCGGCGAGTTCTCTGGTGGGTACCAGGATGATGGCCAATGTTCCGATTTCTCTACTCCAAGTGATTTCCGGATGGCTATTGGCGGCGGTCAAGAGGTCTTGGATAATTGGGACGAGATATGCTAGTGTTTTCCCACTGCCTGTTTCACTCTGTACGATGACATCCCTCGTAGCTGTATCGGATTGGGAAGAGAGGAGTGGCCAAGCGATGGATTGGATAGCGGTTGGTGATTTGATGGCACCCAGCTTGGAGCTGTTGGAGAGATGGTTGCTGATTTGTGCGTGTAGCTTGAGGGAGGGGGAGGTGAGTTGGATTTCGGAGAGTGAGGCGTTGGAGGGTGCATAGACCACCATGGAAGTTTGTTCGTCATTGGTAGTAGGTTTGATGGTGGGGATGATGGTGGATGAAAAGAGCGAGGAGATGATTTGGAGTCTTCCAATGGGTTTTGCAGGGTCTAGCAGCCTGTAAAAGCGATTGCTGTCAGTGTGAGTATGAATTGATGATGGTTGCTCTTTCTTACTTTTGTTTCTTGTGAGGTTCCTGCTCAAGTGCGTCAGTCTGTCTCTTCAAGTTTTGAGGTTCTGGTTTCGGTTGTGGTTGTGGTTGTGGTGTTGGTTGTGATTTCTGGTTGAGTTTGTGTCTGATATGTTTTGCCTTCCTCTTCTGTTTCAGTTTGTGCGTCCAACTTCCTGGTGTTGTTGGTATTGTTAGCTTGTTGGTGTTTTGTGTTGGTTTTTCGAGTGCGAAGTTGAGAATGAGGTTGCTCATCTCGAGAATGTGAAGAGTTGAAATATCTTGCCATTGTGGCTGAAGTTGACTCATCTTCAAGGAGTAAGAAATCCATAATGCATATTCAATATCATCCATATTGCATATTCAATATGCTCTTCTGTGCAGTCATCTCACCACTCCTCTCACCAAAAAAAAAAACACAAACAATTTCCCAAAAAACATGACCAGAAGCAACAAAAACAAAAGCGAACCCACCCAAGAGACACCAGCATTCGACCCACAAGTTGATACATACTTGGCAGAATTCTGGTTGGCCCATCAACCAGCAACCGCGAGGATCGACACATGCCTCTACATGCCCTTCTCTCGAAAGCTACGCAATGAATTCCGGAAGAATGGCACAAACTTGACCAAAAAACAAATTAACAACAGATTCGCCCTCATCTGCTCACAGACGTTCGAGTTCTCCAAAATTTATTACCAGACGAAGAAGAGGTTAATCAGCACGGGAAAATATACCACCGAGCCAGCCGTGGTAGAAGCGGCCAAGGAACGCTACCTTCATGAGAACAGCCATCCCTTTCCATTCGAGTCGGCTTGGAATATTCTGCGCGAGAGTCCCAGGTGGGTGGCCGTGGCCCCGCCAGAGGAGGCCATCCAACACCCATCAGGCACCCCGTCGGTTTCGTCCTACGATCCTGCAGCCGACTCGCCCGATGATGCTTCAAGTCTTGTCTCCATACAGAACATCTCAAACCCATCCCTCCCAAGACGAACCTCTTCCAGACTTGCCGCTAAAGGCACTCCGCTTTCAACATGTTCTAGCGCTCGACCATCTAGTGCTCACACCAAAAAAATGCCGGGAAACACCTCAACTGGCTCTGCATCCATCAACAAGCCACCTAATGTCACATCTTCAGAACCCAAGCACTCTTCACCCAAGCCAACTCACGTCTCGCGCGCTCCAGAGCCTCGATTTCGTCCCTCCAGCTTATCCAAAAACTCCCCCGCTTCCGGACAATCCGGAAATCAGCCGCCTGTCACTCCAATTGTCGTGATACCCTCCTCCTGCAGCTCTACAAATTCTTCTCAACCATCCGGCAGCACGGTTCTTCCTTCAGCTGTCACCCCCAAACCGAAGAAGCAGCCTCTCATCATCCCACCTTCCAGTCCAACTGTACACGACTCACCCCCATCATCACCTCCACCCCCTCCGGAAGAACCATTCAGTACTACACCACGTGAATCACCCCCAACCACCACACAGATAGATGCCGTCTCAACAGTCTCTAGATGCCAGAATTCGTCCATGGATTCCAAAAGTTCTCATCGGAAACGCAGTTACAGTAAAGTCGTAAAAGTAGAAAGTGGCTCGGAATCAGGAGAGATCAGAATGGATAACAGGAAGCTCTGCAAGACAATAAAGTTGGATCCCGACAGTCCACTCAATCGACCCGAGAATCGAGTCGAGGAGCGCAACATCGACTCCAGTTCTGATCCCGCCTCACCCCCTTCACCACCTCAACTACCTCCGAGACAACCCTCGCTCACGCCATCCCGACCCCCTTGCACCTCTGATCAGAAAGCGCACCTTTCGCGCGTCATGAAAGCGAGAAATTCCCCGGCTAATCACGCGTCTTCCAGCCGACGACGGAGTCGAGCCGTGGAAGAAGAAGAAGATAAACGGGCGGTGCTTGATGGATTGGGATCACCGACAGCCCCTCCCGAGGAGAGTCACGTGGAAAGTCTCAATCGTATGCAGCTGGAACTGAAGCGCCTCGAGGCCAAGAGCGAATGCGAGCGCCTCGAGCTCGAAATCATGAAGAAGGACTTGCGCACCTGTACTGACGAGTATGAGCGCGAGTTCTTCCTGTTCAAGAAGCGCAGAATCCTCGCTCGCTTGAAGGCTGATGAAACCTCCCTCTCCCATCTCGCTCAACCTGGTCCCTCTTGCTCGTAATCTTCCTCTCTCGTTCTTTCCCCTCCCTCCCCCCTTAATCCTAGACTCACTTTTCTGCAACCAAATCTTCTTTCGAGTACTCTGTTTGTTTCCTTTTGAGGTCCACGTACCCTTTTTTTTTGTGTTGGCTAGGTTGGACAACTGTACTTGAACAAATTCGAACTTCCAGTTATATTTATATACGTTATACAATTTTATTTCAAGATAAACAAGTTGAGCTGTTGGAATAATATGTCAGAAAGTGTAAGTAATGGTTGTCCAACCATAACCCCCAAGATAATTTAGAGAGAAACAACGGATGATCGGCAGTTCCTTCGTCGATTACGAGGATGATAGGGATCCATGCAGAAAAAGACATGAGTTTTTATTTTTTGCATGCTTGTTTTGTCAAAATGTGCATACTTCAAGAGAGTGGAGAATTTCTCAAGGGAAGTATTTAAGGAGAGGATTTTCTTGTTGTGGGGAGTGTATAACCGACACAGAACAATAACACCACCAACATATTCAGAATGAAGCTGCGATTCTCACTGCTCACCGCGCTTGGCTTGCTCCGTTCGGCGGGAGCGAATCTCGGGAGGAAGACTCTGAACGCACAGGGGGCCGTCAGCTGGGACAGACATTCCATCGTGATCGCCGGGGAAAGGAGGTTCATCCAATCTGGTCCGTCCAGCCCATACTCCCCTCGACCTCCAAGAGTCTTGCGCATGTTCTAGAGATTGATCTTGTGTACCTCTCCTCCTTTCACTCAGGCGAGTTTCATCCTTGGAGGTTGCCCGTCGTCTCGCAATGGACCGATATCCTGCAGAAGTTCTCCGCCGCCGGCCTCAATACTGTCTCCATTTATGGCAAGTTATCTTGTCCAACTCATTCCAAGAAGCTTTGACATGCAATCTGAATTTATATCTCTCTTTGCTGTTTGTGGTTGCATGTCTTCAGTGCATTGGTCAGCGGCCACAGGTCATGCTTCCATGAAACTCAGCTAATTGGGCATATTGTCTTGCAGGGGACTCGTCAATCCTATCAACGGAACAACCGATTGGAGTGGATTCAGGTCGCTGCAACCATTTTTCGACGCCGCTCGAAGTGCTGGCCTCTTCGTGATCGTCCGTCCAGGGCCGTACATCAATGGTGAACATAGTGCCACTCCAACCTTCGTGAAATAATGCCTCCAAACAAAAATCACACGGCGCTAATCTAGTCATTGCAGCCGAAACAACAGGTCTGTCCGATTCCGAAATGGTGCATTGAAGAGAAGCGGAAGAGATATTGATGATGATGGAAAATACCGCGGTACATGGCATTTAAGCTGGTGGGATACCGGGCTGGGTCACCACTCTTCCTTGTCCCCTCCGGACAAACGCGACCCTGTTTGAGAGAGCCTGGAGACAGTATTGGGACGAGATGATCGACCAAATTGTCCCGAATCAATTCGGCTTGCCAAACGGGACAATCATTGCTGTCCAAATTGAAAACGAGTAGGCCACCTCCCCAATCTCCTACCAAGAAGAAATACCTCTCAAGAAGGTCCCTGGCTAACCACCGGATGTACATAGATATCTCACCGATGCACACTCGTCTGGCCAGCCTCCAGGAAAGGACCAATACATGGAGGATCTAGCTGAGGCTCTGGCTGAAAAAGGCATCGTACGAATCTTGTCTTATAAGATAGGATCGCCCGATTTGGTTTCCGATGCGACTGACCGGACACATCATCTTTTGACAGTTTTTTTTACAATCAATGTATAGTGGGAATCTTGATGTTGGTTTCCACTTTTTTGAAGCTATCTCTCTATTTTTATATTTTTCTTCTCATTTGAATCACAAGATCTGAAGAAGAGCATCATGTTGTTGTTGTTTATTCATGGTCGTTATTTTCTGTAAACCATTCCATGGAAAAAATGAGAGAAATGGAAATTGGGCAAGGGAAGGTCATCTTTAGGGTTGAGAAGGCTGGATTGGGATAGACCACTTGGACCCATAATATTCACCTTGTTGGGCCTCTTGCTTGCGAATCACAATCCAATCATCATCTTTGAGTACTGCCCTAATATATCAAAATGTTCATTGGCATGATGATGTCAGAAAAACAACAAGATCTGACATGAAGGAGGAAAAGAACACACCTGAGAATGCTTTTGGTTGAAGGAGCAGATCCCATTGCATCCAACTGTATCTTGTCTGGGGTATCCTTTTTTGGTTTTTCGCTGGCCAAGGTAATGATTTCAAGGAGGTATCCTGCTGCACGTGAGTATATAGAAATTTTGTTTTGTAGATGTTTGACCTCTTCGCCGCAATTCTTCATCCAACTTCTGTTTGAGACGTCCTGGAAGGGGGATGCATTGTCAAGTCAATAATGAAAGTCATCCTGGGCATTTTTTTTGCAGTTTTTTCCAACAGGATGCAGGCTTGAAAAACTTCATCATAGCGGCGGATGTGCTCATTTTTGAGCCACTCAAATTGATTTTTTGTGATTTTGTAGCCTAAGTTTCTCGTAAATCTTGCCATTAGCCATGCTGCTAACCACAGGTTGTCTTCTCTGATGGCCTGCTGGACTTTGGAGAATGTGTCATGTTGATTGGCCTCATCCGGATTCATGTTGGAATTTTGCTGAAGTACTTAGTAAAAGAAAAACTTGCTTGCCTGCCTGGTTGTGGTTCACTGGTTTTGACTCATATTCATATGCCACTGGTATGCTATGCATTTTCTTTTTTTTTTTCTTGATGATGGATCACTCACCAGTTTCTTGTGTTCAATAAGAATAAACAAGTTTGGAAACATTGGTATAGACAGCAGTGTGTGGTGAAAAAATAGGGATGTGTTGTGATGAAAGAGGTGGATTTCAATACGCAGATCAAAAATAAATAAAAAAAACAGTAAAACCAGAAGGACAGGTGGCTAAGTTTCTATTGGATTGATTTCCAAGGAGTCCAGGCGGTTGATTGGGGTTAAGATGATCCCTTTTTGTAGACCAAAGATACCGGTAGGGAGCTGCCGATAGGCAGCCAGATTCTGAATTGCTTCCACCGTAACAATTTCAGAATCATCCTCAATGCGCCCAACCACTGCCTTCATCATGTAAAGCCAAAAACGGAATTTCCTTGTGGGCCCTTTTTGAACCTTGCAGTATAAGTTTGTAATCTTTCCAACCTCTAATACTACCTTTAATCCCTGCCCAGGCTGAGTGTAGACAATGATTTCCCTTACCAAGCCATATTTGATGATCCCATTGTGTTTGATAACCACACAATTGTTTAGCTGCAGCACAGAGACCCGCACTTTCTCGCTACAATCCCAGGTGGCTCGTATCCCAACATTTGGCCGCAAGATCCTACCATCAACTGGATGAGGTAGGTTTCAATAATCCCTCAAAGTTGGATCAATTTGGCGAGCATGATTGAGAAGCTGGCTATACAATGTGTCGTCTACTTTTGTTGGCCTTCCAAGGAGTTTTTTTTTGTGTCTTCATGTTTATTGCTGTTAAGAAACTCTGCAATGGTTTCCTTAGCTTCTAAAATTTGTAATTGACAAATTTGTTTCATCATTGAACCCTCCAGCTTTCCTGTGAAAAATAGAACAGGTTTGGTTAGTGATATTCCTAGCCCAGCAGTAATAGCCCACTCACCAAGCCGCTGGTTTGTTTGCATACTGCGCAACTTGCCGATGCATCTTTCCCCAGCCCATTCTGCAACTCCCCCCAAAGGACCCCACAAAAATAGTTGTTCAGGCACATGTAGGGCATATTGGTGATTGGGGTTGACTTTGAGATCTTCAAACACCTTCACCAATGATTTATTGTACTTGTTGTACAACTTTTGAAAACAATCCCCGTGAGAAGCTCATACTTGACGTGAGTTGACTATGTGAGTGCATTGGATTAGGGAAGTGATATTTTCCATGATCCACCAGCGGTTAGACTTGACTATCGTTGAAGTTTCAAACTAGGCACTGCTTGATACACATTGCTAACACATCCATGTAAGACTTCCTAACAGCATTGGAGGCAATACCATCAACAAGCTGTACATGACCAATGTAATCACTACAAACCAACACATTAGTAATGCGTACTTAGCTCAATTTTTAGAGCATCACTCATGAATGCTGAGGTTGTGGGTTCGAGTCCCACAGTACACCACCTTCCTTTTCACTTGTTCAATAGGTTATGAGCCCAGCTTAGCATTATAGCTGCACCTTGAACTTGAAAAGGTTGGAAGCATTAGATAGCAACCCTGTATCAAGCACGGGGGGATGTTGAAGTGTCAAAATAGGCACTGCTTGATACACATTGCTAACACATCCATGTAAGACTTCCTGACAGCATTGGAGGCAATACCATCACACAAGCTGTACATAACCAATGTACTCACTACAAAACAACACATTAGCAATGCGTACTTAGCTCAATGGTTAGAGCATCACTCATGAATGCTGAGGTTGTGGGTTTGAGTCCCACAGTACACCACCTTCCTTTTAACTTGTTCAATAACTATTACTCTGTCAACCTTTTCGACAAAAATCTTGGTGATTATGAGAGGAATTACATAAAAAAAGAGCACATATACACTGTGATGCTTTGAGTTTGCCACAGTGAGACTTTGCTAGCTGGCTTGGGATGCACCCAACAGATGTTGGCAGCACTACATGAGCTAATGCACCACAAAAATATTCCATGTCTCTCTCAGTAAACAGCCCACCCAATGCACCTTGGTTCAGTTCAAAGTCATCATCATTTTCATCACTATTGGTGTCGGAAGGCTTGGTTGTATCTCCCATCTTGGCCTGTGTCACTTCCAATCTTCACCGCTTTGGACTTGGACCTTGATCACCCCCTCAACAATGTTTTTCCTTAAACAAGAGTGTTTGTAATCCCCAAAGTTCACGGAAGTGGTGCATGAGTACACCTTCCATCCAGTTATGCATTGCACCCAGTGCAACATGCTGTACTGGATTACGGTAGGCAAGCCGATTGAGCTCAGAGTAGCGGGTACCTGTTTGGCAGACAATAGTTTTGCGTTGATTTTTGGTAACAGCCTGTAACCAGTTGTTTGAAGCTTATCGCACCTCCGCTCCAGATCTTGGTTTTCCCACCTCCAGCTTTGACATTTCTTCATTTGTTACATGACACGGCCACAAGCAGAATTTATTAGCCAAGTGAGATGCAAATCCGGCAACTTGGTGGGTTGCACTCATATCTTCAACAAGTGACGTAAGAGCTGCACTTGCAAGGTCCGTCCACCAGGGTGCTTGTGAGTAGAGGCAGTGAAAGGGGTTGACATGTTTTCAAGCTCGTCAATTAAGGGTCTGAGAAGGTGTGTGATTGTTGTCATACTAGGGGCTGATGGTCCAGGAGTAATGCCGGCAATAAATGTGTACTGGAGCTGACTTCACATTTTGGGAGGTAGATTCATGCAGTTCATGGCAATGATTCCTACCAATTGTTGCTTTCCCGCAAGTTTGTTGCCTCTTGGATTGAACCAGTTGACAAATAGTGAAAATACTAAGTGGAGTTGATTTGAAGAGTTTGGATTTTCATGCCAGTCAAGTTTCTTCCACGCAGTACCTTGCTGAATGTCAATAGTTTATTCAGCCAATGAGTTGCGGACTTCATCACGCCAATCTTCAATTGCACTCTCAATACTGGGTATGCCAAGGAACCAAGGAAGCCAGTCTGTGAGGCTTTGACAAACAAATGTACAGAGTGGCTTTTCAATCATTGACATCTGGCCAGGTCTCAATTGAAATTTTTGAGGTTGGAATTTCCCTGTGATCCACCATCAAACAATTTTTTTTGAGAAAAAAGTGGAGTACAACAGACTTGGGATCTTGGGGTCTCTCAATAAGTGCACTCAGAAGGGAGGTTGGGAGGATGGTATATATAACGTGTAGCATGAAGGACAACAGATGGACACCTTGAGTGGGACATTCAGGGATCTTTTCAGGATGGTTTGAGTATCTTTGGGAATGTTGAAGTTGTCCACTGAATTACTAGGAGCTCCTTTGGAATTCATAACCATTTTGAGAACCAAGTCGCGAGCTTTCCAACATTTATCCAATCCAACACCACCATAGAGGTGCAGCCAGCAGATGAAAGTTGAGGCCATTTCTAGGCAATGCAAGAGGAAAACATGAGTTTAAAATATTGGTATGAAGATTTATCAAGAATGAGAAGATGACACATACCAGAAACTTGGAGCTTTGGTGTGTCTTCACCCGGTGAGTTGGCCAAAGAAACTTCAGACTCCGTACCGCTGTCGCCATTAGAGCTGATTTTTTCCAGTTCAATGTGTGGTTCACAGTTAGAATTCGATTGTTGCATTCTTTCATCCTCTCTTTGATGGATACGCTGGTTGCGAGCAGACATGTAGCGGCCATGGAGCTGCTGGCCTGTGGAGTTCAAGAAACTAGACTGGCGGCATTTTGAACACTGACATAACTCCATTTGAGTTATTGCGTGTTGGAAAAGCTTTTGGTTGAGGTTGTTGTGAGGTTGTAGAATATGAGGAAATGAAATTTGTGTGTTGACTGTAGAGCAAGATAAGTGTAGTGAATGAGATGGTTAAAGTTATGTATTTCGGATTCCCCCGGGGGGTACAACTGTATAAAATGTTATAACTATATAGTATCTACAAGTGAGTTATTGTGTAAACTTAACATTGACGACAGTTCTGACAATTTGAAATTTGCTGCTGAGTGAGCTGTTGCTTGGGTTATGCATATGCATACAACGGGCAACAGGTGAAACATCCAGATGACGATTGTGCATAATTGTCACCAGTTTGCATGCGGTGTCAGGTAGATGGCAATGTCTTATGTGACATTGTGGCATTGCGTCACCTCGAGCTTAAATAAGCCTCTCATTGTGAGACGCCCCGCAGGGTCTCTGTCTCACAGAGAGGCTTATGTGGTAGAAGCAGTATTTGGCCTGAGAACCTCACGAAAAATGAGTTGTATTTTTTTTTTCACACTTATCCGCTATTTGCAACTCACTCCATCCTCCATTTGCACTGCCATTCAAGGCCCACAACCCCCTAGCCCGGGCGCATTTTCTGACCCAATCCTGGCCTCATTGCTCCAGGCATGAGGCCAGAAATGAGCCATTTCAATTTCAAAACACCCATTACTTCGGAAGATTGTAAGAAAAAAAAAAGAAAAAAAAGCCATTGTATTTGTGACAGATGCATGTGGCTGGGTGCACCCCTGGTGACCCAAGTGTACCTGCTGTACCACAGTAACTTTGCCGTATCCAGTTAACTTTCCGACGCAGGACACAAATCCTTACAACATAACGTCTGTTGCTTCAAATCAAGTTGTTATTTGCTTGCCCACCAAATCAAACTACCACCCATGCCCAAGATTAAAGGACGCGACAAGTGGAGAGCCACGGGAATCACGCTCCTGAAAAAACTTATTGAAAAACCAGACTTTGCTCTATCTGCTGCCATTGGCAAGCGTACCCTCAAGCAATACTCTGTTCCAGCTAAACCCCTACAAATCAAGACCGTCGTGAACCTTGCGCGTGGTCGGAATGTTATGCTCCTTGCCGGAACCGGATTTGGGAAATCATGAATCCCAGAGATGTTTTATGATCTCATCCCAAAGTCTTCCAAAGGTGTCGTGGTAGTTCTAAATCCCCTTGACGCTTTGGGTGATAATCAGGTTTTGGAGAAGAATGCTGCCGGTTTCACTGCCATCAATCTGACAAAGTTGACCTTCAATGCTGGTGAGGCCAAGAAAATCCAGCATGGCAAGTATAACTTTGTGTACCTCAGCCCCGAAATTTTCCTCAGCAGCAAGCTATTCTCCCGGGTTTACTTTAGTGCCGAATTTCAGTCAAGATTAGCGATGGCGGTGGTAGATGAGGCTCACCTTATTTACCACTGGGGGATGGTTAAATCCAAACAAGGCAAGAAGTTATCATCAGCTCTCAGACGCCATGAGGATCTTGGCGTATTTTGACCTTCGTACGGAAACTTGGCAAGTCATCTTCTAGCACAAAATAGTGCACCAATCTTACTTATGTTGGCTACGTGCCCTCCAATTGCGGTCAGGGCAATACAACAAAACTTGAAGTTAGACGCTTCAAGCCTGACAATTCTACGAGGGGAGCTATCCCGCCCTGAAATCCGAATTATACGTGTGGTGATGAAGGACTCATTGTCATCATGCGGGGACTTGTCAAATCTGTACTCTCCCCTTACTGACACGCCCAACAACAAAATCATTCCGACACTCATCTACTCTGGCACACAAAGGAAGACAGGGCAGGTACTCGATATTCTAGCCAAAGCCTGTGGTGAGCCAGAAGGAAGCGGAAGCTCAGGAGCAAATTCATTGTTTGCACGGCGTTATCACTCATGCACCGGCGAGAAGGACAAAGAAGATGTAGTCCGCGACTTTGGAAATGGGGTCTTTCTGGTTGTGAGCTGTACAATGGCTTTAGGCCTGGGTCAAAATTGGACCCGCGTGCAATCAGTGCTTCATATGGGACGTGGTGACCCATCTGCAATCTGCCAGATGATTGGCCGATGCGGTTGGGATGGCAAGCCAGGATTAGCCGTCATCTTTGTTGAGAAGAACCGTGTAAACGGCAAAAACATGGAATCCCAATTCAAATCGGGCAAATACCAATCTGATGATGATCAAATGGATGCCCTGGCGGTGACACCTGTGTGCCTACGAATTGCCTTTGCAATTGATAACCAGTAGGTAGTGCCTTGTTTCTTTGATGTGTAGCCCATTCCTGATTCTTTGGAGTGGCATAGCTTAGGATATATCCCTATGTCAACATCGGATGCCGGCTACCAATATGAGAAGGATTGAGAGGTCAAACAAGGCTTTCCAGAATGCTGGTGCTCCAATTGCATGCCGGACCAAGCAGCACTGATGATGGATGCATTCCCATCTATGACAATCAACAACTTCAATGACTTGGTGTTGAACGACATCAACCCAAATAACTACTTAACAAAGAAGAAAATGACTGTAGCTCACTCATGGCCAACCCCCTTTACAATTGATCCAAGTCTCACAACCGATTTCAGATCACAGCTGATGGCCGAGGCCTCTATTTGGATCAATCAGAGGCTCAGCGCAAATATCTGGGTTTGCAATGAAGACATCTTCAGTGAGATACAAATCGATTCAATCTTCAAAAACCTGTTACACATTACTAGCAAAGAGGACGTGAGAGTTGCTGTGGGTGGCCACTACGTGGAGGGTCTGGTGTCTCAATTGCATGAATTGATCATGCAGTTCAAGGGGGCCAATATCTATCAGTCACATCTGGCGGAGTACTTATCTCAAGAGGCGGACAAGTATGTGAAGAAGACTCCATTCAAATTTCTGAATGATGAGCAGAAGAAACGCAATTACGAGCTCAGAAAAATAGATGCCAAAGTGAAATCAAAGAAACATATGATCTCTTTAACACAATAGTTTTATCATCCAAGTCATTCTACAATTCTGTTTCAATATCTTCTGCTATATAATTATCATTATCTTCGGCAATGTCAGGTGTGGGCTTAGGGAAGTGTAGCCGTAATTGCCCTAGAGTAGCATCCTTAGTCCTTATCTCCTTGCCAAACTCCTGAAGACCTCTTTTGTACGAGTCATCAACCTTTTTAGATTTAGTTCCGATATCTTTGTGGCTAATATCCAGAATGTCCTTGTTATTGGCCATTCTGGAATACATCTGCAGTGATTGGATGGATATAATGTTGTGTTGGTTCTGATGAATCCTCTGTTTTCCACAGTCAATCTGTAGTGAGTGGAACATTGAACAAAGCTGAAAAAGATAGCAGGTGACTTATTTCAGTATCTCTCATTTGCTGTCCAAATCAAAATTTTAAATTTGTACCATGATAATGTTCATGGAGAACAAATTCTTGAGCCGGTCCACCTCCGTACCAATACCCCCCTGATTAAAAAAAAATTTCAACCAATAGTTTTGGTTCTCCAAGAAAAAATCCTTTGCCACAAAGTGCCCCGGCCTTCCACTTGGTGAAAAGAGGATGTTTTGGTGCAGAAACTTGCTCAAGGAACATGGAAGGATCTTTGTCAACAACAAGATCAGCCTGGGTAGGTAGGAGGCATAGTGGGTCAGGCCCTTGAGCCCCTGAGACATGACCGACCAAACCTTCCAAATATTTATTAATCGGCAAATGTCTCCTGCCTTCATGGCATGGCTAGCCTCCAAAACTTTTGAGAATTCATGTAGTCTCACCAGTATATTGTGCAACTTTGGGGACTGGTGCTTTGATGCATCCCGGCGGGCTTCTGGCAAGCAAAAGCGTTTGTAGCAATCAAGTACTATTGTCAACGGTGGGCCATCTACGCTACCGGTAGCGTTAGCATAGCGTAGCGTTAGCTTATTAAGCTACGCTACATTAAAGCTACCATTAGCGCCAAATTTTGACAACTAACGCTACAGGATTTGGAAAAAAAAAAATGTAGCTTTAGCGTAGCGTTAGTTGTGCTCCCCAAAGTACAACTAACGCTAACCAGATTTTCCGTTAGCGGTGTTGTAGCGGTGTTAGTTGTCAAAAAAGCTACGCTAACAAGTAGCGTAGCTTTTGAATCAGCTACGCTACAGGTTAGCATAGCTTCAGCTACGCTAACGCTACATGTTAGCGTAGCTTCAGCTACGCTAAAGCTACATGTTAGCGTAGCTTCAGCTAATCTAAAGCTACATGTTAGCGTAGCTTCAGCTACGCTAAAGCTACATGTTAGCGTAGCTTCAGCTGCAAGGTGGCTGTATGAGCTATGCTAACAATTATGACATTAATTTTGGATATGGAACTGGTCTGTAGCATGAGTTTGACTAGCACCAAGCCAACCAAGAAAAAACAAGTCAGTCAAAATATCAAAATAAAGTGGACATTCACATATTTTATTTTTATATTTATTTTTACTTTTTTTTAATTGATTTTTTTTTAAATTTCTTTTACTTTTTTTTTAATTTTAATTTTTTTAATTTTTTTAATTTTTTTTTTTTTTTGTAGCTGTAGTGTAGTAAAAAAACTTGGATGTGTGGTCAAAATTGGTTCTATTAGTATATCAGGAGTCATAATTTGA
>SMGU01004639.1:0-12506 GCA_004348175.1 Puccinia novopanici
AGCCAAAAAAAAGAGAAAAATTTGTAGTTTGATATTTTGTTGCGGCGTAATGCAGATACGGATGGTTGATGAGCTATGATAATCTTAAAAATGCTCCAGCCATTTGTGACTTTCTGCTCCCGCAGAAATTTAGACTTTATTCGCAAGTCCCTCCCTGCGGGAGGGCGGCGGCGCACCGCCGCGGCAGGGGGGACTTGTGATAAGTTCGGTTGGAGATGTTCCCAGGGGTTTGCAGCAATCAATTGACTCTGCCCGAGCCAAAGGGCTCCACAGCGCGAGCAAAAAGTGAGTCCCCAACGTGATTTGAACACGTGACCTGCCGCTGTGCCATGAAGCTGCAGGCGGCCGCTCTAAACCGCTGAGCTATGGAGACCTGGGACGGAGGGTCCTTCCAAATACAAAGTCCAATAATACACATTTAGTGTCAGCCATCGAACATTACTGAGTTTCGACTATCACATTGAATGAAATAGACTTAGATTCGCAGGGCAATATTTGTCTGAATTTAAATACATTACATTAACGTGAGGATTCAGGAGTATATACACTGATCATTTCCTATTAGGATTGAAGGAGGAGGGGAGGGGGATGCGGCATGCAGAAAAAATGGGATCACGATTGCAAGATTTGAAGTAGAAGGCAGTTTTTGTTTTTCTTCAATCCTTTTCAGACGCCTGTCTGTCTTCCATCTCTTCATCCGAGTCCTCTTCATCAGAGTCCGAATCTTCCCCTTCAGCCACATTAATTTCTAGCTTCAATTCTTGATCCACTCCAATATACGAACTAAAAAGACACGAAAAGAAAAATTCGACATTCTGGTCTTCAACGCGGAAGAAAAAAATAGAGCGAAACTACTAACTCTGAGATCAGGTCCAGTTTGAGTTCATGTTTTCCGGCCGTTGGGACGGTGAACTCGATTTTGGTAGGTAGAGGAGTCGCCCCGGTGACTTTCTTCAAACCCAAAAGCTTCTTCTGCTTCGGATCCTCGACAATCAACCACCAACAGTCCTGTTTGACGGTGGGGTAGAAAGGCGCAACGACAACGTTTCCAGCAACCGCCGTCTTCGAGCCTTCCTCCTCCTCATCATCCTCTGCCACCAAGGAGACCTTCAACGTGATGGGCGTATTCGTCACCAGTGAATCTTCGTCTTCGATCTCATGCTTGATCTCGATTGCCGGATACGAGTTGACAAATTGGGCCACCTTTGCTAAGTGTTTTGTATCCATCTGCAGCAGTCGGTTTCGCTCATCATCTTCAAGCCTTTGGTTTTGTCATGAGGCATTCGAAGTCAGTCTTCTACAAAGTCATGATAGTTGTCTTAATGGAGGACTAACTCCATGATGTCAGTAACTTGGGTTACATTAGCTGCAGTGCATCGTTGAATGATCTCAGAGGTGAAGCCGGGGATTTGCTTCAATCTGTTTCGAAATCAAGACAGAAAATAGGATTAAGATTCCGGTCAATTTGAAAGGTGCCGGACATCTAATCTAGACATAACAAAAAAAAACCCAACTCACGGACTATCGTGGTTCCAAACAGCTTGCACAACCATTTGGAAGAATTCCATGGCGACTGTGGTGTTGAGACACTCCTGAGAGCTCAAGACGTCCACAGCAGCCGAGATAAGATTGGGAACCTTCCTCAAGATCTCAACTTGATCGAGCATCAAGTCCGAAGGTAGGGTCAATCGACTAAAGTGAGCCTGCAAGAGGATATTGGTCTTGAAATGAGGTGATAGGTATTCTACTTTCCCTACTTTCACCGGCACTCGATCGTGGACTTTCTTCAGCAGGCCCTCTTCACCGTGTCGCAATGGGATTGATTCAAACTCTTGGGCTGCGGAAATAATTTCAAGGATTCCCTTGAGCTTGGTCTTTTCAGTCAAGCTCATGCTGAACACGTCTGCAGTAATGTAGTTGATGTTGTAGTAAGCGGCAACAATTCCGAGAGGAAGAGGGGTCGTATCCATCTCGTCTTCAATGGCAATACAGTTCGAATTTTGTAAATCAGAAAGTGTCGATTCAACCAGTTCGGATAAATGATCACTCTGTTAAACCGAGAGCCCCCAGAAAGATATCAGAACCACGAGGTGAGAAACTTGTTAAAATTTTATAGACATGAAGTACTAACCAAGTGGCGATGATCGGTTGCTTGCATATTATAATAGTTCGGATTGGCCACCAACCGACGGTAAAACCACTGCCAGGTGCACCAGTCCACTGCGTCCTGCTTATTCCTGATCGAAGTAATAAAATCAATTCAGCGAGCGATATTGCTGAGCCATTATTAAAAATGTTTGACCTACTCGATGGTTTTGGCCACAATTTCTGCATTGAAATGATCATGTAGAGATAAATGAAGATGCGACTCGATGGGCAAACCTTCGTTCAAAAACTTCTTAATGAACCTGGAAAAGAGAACTTTAACAATTAGCAACTAAGACAAAGCGGGAGACACGGAGCATGGTATCTCGTAACTCACTCTTTTCGAACTTGCTGGCACATTAATACACATCGGCTCGAACTATCCTCACTCGGTCTACAAGCCCGACCCATCATCTGTAGAATATCTGGAAAGGAATAGTCCACATAACGATGCTCTTTACCCTCGTAGCTTTGCACGCCCATGATGATGACCATATATGCCGTCATCGGAATACTCCATGCCGTATCTTTCGACGCAACGACGACCTGAATCGCACCCACTTCGAATAACTTTTGCACGATGACCTTATCCGTATTAGACATGGCTTCATGATAATAGCCGATCCCACTGGCCAAAGTTTCGCGAAGGTTTTCATCAGATACCTTAGCGAGATATGGAGCAAGATCTTCTTGCTCGATGTTCAAGAACCGCTGCGGATCTTCATCTGAGAGAGCGTAGATTGATAGATCGGATGCTGTCAGCCGGCACTGCTTTCGTGATGGCACAAACGCAATGACTGGCTTCTCGTGAGCATATTCGAGTGTTGATAGATAGGCTGGTTTGGCCATTTGGATCATCAATGACGGGAAATGAGGAACGTTGAAGGACTGGATGTGGACCTCCAAAGGCAGAGGTCGAGATCCAGGAGCAAAATTGAAAATCGCTTGGGAATTAGCGCCCATCCAGTCGCCTAAGTCTCGTGCGTTAGCCAGTGGACACCCAAGGGCGACGACTCGAGTCTTGCTAATCTCGCTCTGCGCAGTAACGTAACGAGTCCTGGAAACAATGACTTCATATGCGGGTCCAATTTCAGAGCCGATCAGATGGATTTCATCTGCAATCAGTAGTCCTGTGCGTTCTACCATCTTTCGCTGTTTCCATCGTCTTGACACTAGATCCCATTGAGTTGGCGTGCAAATGATAATATCGATTCTGGCCTGTCCGGGCTTGCTCCCATCACTCGCCGTCAACTCAACATCCCGAGTCAGTTCACCAGTCAGAGGTTCGATCACTTTGCCCAAAGGACCAAACTTCTGTCTCCATTCTTTAACTCGAAGATCGACTACTTCCTGATAAGGCTCAATGCAAACACACCTCTGCCATTCAGGTTGAGACCAAAGTCGCAGCAAAGCGAATTCAGCACAAATCGTCTTACCACTACCCGTGGGTGAGCAGATCAGAACGTTATCATTACTGGTATAAAGCGCCTGGAACACTTGAGTCTGGATCTTGTTGAAGTTCTTGAGGCCTTGCTTGAGATAAATCGATTCAAAGGCTTTATTATGGAGGGCTGCAACAGGAAGCGGTTGGAGATCCAAGAGTGGAGTGGGCTGTGAGAACTTTTCCGGTAGAATTAAATGCTTGAACGATAGAGGTAAGCGGGTGCTAGCGTGAAGCCAGCGATCAGCAACGACTGAGATGAAGTAATTCGGGGGTAGCGGGTCGATCATAGGTACATAGAAAGTGACGAAATGTTCTTCGTTGGCATATCGTTGGCGAAGAAGAAACTGATCTGAGAACAAAATTAGTTCCCCATCTACATCTTCGACCATGATCCAAAACATCTGGGCCGTCCCATGAACCGATTCATCCCACATGAAATCTGGCGTGATGGTTAGTTCGACACGCAACATAGTTCGGGTGATGGGTTGGACGAGAGCTTGAAGTTCCAGCTTGGGGAATTGATGGACAAACCGGTGAATCGTTTTACCAAGTTTGGGGTTCCCCATCAATTCACCTAGCTCCGGAGGTTCGAGGTCAAAGAATCGGTACCACGGAAAGTCTTTCCGTTCGGCCCGTCGAATGATGTCGGCTGAACAGGAGGGAAATTGCCGAAGAGGGGTCATGGATACCCACATCCTTTTCTCAACCATCTTACATAAATCTAAGGCTTGATGGGTCAATCTAGCCCAACCACGCTTCAGACAGATCTCAAATAAGGCCCTCAAGATCCTTCCGGCCGATTGAGTGACATAGACCATGTCAGCCATCAGTGCGAACCCTTCTAGCGGCAGTCTCGATATGTAAGCTTGCAAGAGCACATTGATCTTGGCGCTTGGATCTCCTACAGATTCTTTGACTGGAATCGGCACCTTTTCTAAGAGCTTAGCTAACTCTTGTTTTTCTTCGGGTCTGGTAGGCACGTACTTGAACTCGTCACTTGCAGCAAAAACTCTGTAGTACGAAGGGGCGAAAGAGGGTAGATGTGAGTGTTGGGATTGTCAGCGCAGAGATCAAGTTCAAATTTCTGACCTGAATAATTCGATAAGAGTCATTGTGGGCCGGAGGTGTTGGTTGTAAGTCAGCATTGATGTGTTGGTGACGTAGTAATGACTAGCAATTTTTCCAAGCTCGAGTGTAGTGATCAGCCCGGTCTTTCGGTCGTATTTGGCCAGTCCGCTTTTTTCGAGGATGCAGAAGGCAGTGTGGACGATATCAGATCGCTTTTGAAGCAACAAGGGGTCTTCGGGATCATGCTGGAAGCCGTAGAGTGAGGGATTCTCCAGCGCACGCTGGTACCAGTACGTGTAACCTAGCCACTGGGCTGCTTCCTCACGGTTTCTGATAGTACCCAAAACAATTTCAGCGTTGAGGATGTCGGCTAATTTGCTGACCAATTGAGATTCGATTGGCTAAGGGAGGGAAACCAGATTAACATTTCTACTTCTTTCATAATAAAGACAGTAAGGAGGTTGAAAGACTCACCAATTGACTTGTAGTAATTGAAAGATGAAATTGAAGCTCGGAATGGTTGGTGATGATGATACCTTCTCCATATGTATCGTACTGTGGTCTCCCTGCTCGCCCGAGCATCTGCAAGATATCTTGCGGCGACAACTCAACCCATCTACCTTTTTCGGGATTGTAGATCTGGGTGCCTTTGATGATGACGGCGTGCGCCGGGAGATTGACCCCCCAAGCAAGAGTGGCGGTAGAAACAAGAACTTGCAGATGGCCATCAGCAAATAATTCTTCGACCAATCGGCGATCGACTCTTTCTAAACCGGCATGATGGATCCCGATACCGAACTGTAAGATGTCTTTGAGTCCCGCGTCTTTCACGTTTTCCGCGGTTTCCATCAGAATCTCCCGAGTGGCTAGACCTCCTGACATAAATTTAGCGACTTCCTCCCGCTCGATACTGGTTTCTTTCAAGTTTTTAGCAGTCCGAGTGGTCTCACTTCGAGAATGGACAAAGATAATGATTTGCTGTTTGTCATTGAGTTGCTTCATAACCTTCTCATAGCAGATTTCGTTGGTAAGCTGGAGACGCTTGATAGCTTTTTTCTCGGTGATGCCAATAAATTCTAACTTGAGGGGGCAAGGTCGAGCGGAACTATCAAAGAAGAATAAGCCTTTTTTCGGGTTGACACGTAAGAACCGAGCCACATCGGCATAGTTGGGTAAGGTAGCGGAAAGTCCGACGAGGCGAACATATTCATGATTTTGCTCCATTCTCCGTATAGTTCGGCTAACCAGTGCTTCTAGAACGGGTCCTCGTTCGTCATGTAACAAATGAATTTCATCGATGATGATCAATCCGACCAAATTTGTGTAACTAGTGTCAGTGCTTTTACGAGTAATGACATCCCATTTTTCTGGAGTAGTGACAATTATTTGGGTCATTGTAATCTGATCTTTAGTCATCTGCCGATCACCTGTTAACTCTCCGACCTGGATTCCAAGATATTGAAGCCTGCTTGAAAAGTTTCCGACCATTTCTTGTACGAGGGCTTTCATTGGAGCGACATAGACAATTTTGAATGCTGCCAAATCAATCTCGCCGGTGGTCTCGTTCCGATGCTTGGAGATTTCGTTGAGGACTGTGAGCATAGCTACGTTGGTCTAGAAACAAACAAAAGACAAAGATTCGATGTCAGAGATGGAAGCTAAGGAGACCTTGAGCTGATGGTAGATTGAAATTGTAGACGGTGACCTTACCTTGCCGGCTCCGGTTGGCGCACAGAGCAGAATCGGGTCGTCCTGCCCAAATGCGACCGGAAAGACTTTGCTCTGGACTCTATTGAGGGTAGTCGCTCCTTTAAAGGCTTCCCTGCACCAATGCGGCAATTCGGTAATCTTGACCAAATCTTCCGATTTGACGGGAGCTTTCTCGGGTGGTGGTACGTGAATTTCTTCATAGCCTTGTCCTGTTGGTGGAACTTTGTGAGAGCCTTCAGGCAGTTTGCACTTTTTGTTGGTCATGGTTCGCGAGCCTTGATTAAATACCATGGAACTCAAATCGAGCACTTTCTTCGGATTAGGTAGAAAAGAGTTGGCCTCCAAGTTGGCTTTCGTGGGGAACTTGGTCGGCTTGGACTCATCGGAATCGATATCCATCTTGTTCGAGTTGCCGGTGGCTTGAAGTTGAGGATTACTGATTCCACGACCGGTGGTGAGTGCCTTGACGATCCAACCAACTCCCTTCTCCCTCATCACCACGGCGAGATTCACTTTTTCATCCTCGTCGCTTCGAGACCATTTGGTACCCCAAACGATGATGTCACGATGTTTAGTGAGAACTGAGACCAATTCAAACTTATCGTAATCAAATAGATCGACCAGACTGTTTTCAAGATCCCGTAGGCTGGAGTTATCGGCCGATAAGAGGTTAATCGCCTCCTTGGTTTTAGATTCAGCTTCTATGGGATCGGGGAAATGACTCCCGATCAAACGTTGAAGCCAAAAGCCATCGATGTCGTAGATGGTGAGGTCATGTTTTCCGCCCTTATTTTTGAGGTCGGATGAGGTAGGATGATTTGAATCGGGGCCAATTATGATCTGATCGGTTGGATCTGTCTGTTGGGTATCGACAGGATGATCTTGATCTTCTGCTTCACTATCTTCATCACTGTCTGAATTATCGCGAATTTCGAATTCATCCTCATCACTGTCGTCACCATTTTCATCGTCCTCAAACACTACCGCCACGCCGTTATTATCATCATCTAATTCGTTGGCGCGTCTCTGCCCATCTCCGTCCTCGCCCTCGACGCCATCCTGTTGAGTCTGATCCTCATTCCCGTAATCGGTGAGCTTTTTACAGAGGTTACTCAGTTCATTAAATTTTTCACTCGAGATGACACCTAAGAATTCTTCGATGGTCCGTTTCTTATCGAGATCTTTTGGGTAGTCGTTATCGTTCTTCATGGCTTCGATGGTCATGTCGGTAGCAGAGCGAACAATTTCATTGGGTTGATCGCCCAAGAGCAGCTGGACGCTGGACAATAATAGTTCGTAGATCGAGCGGGTCTCATTCGTACGTGGCTTGTAGTTTAAGCCTTCTATCTCCTGGATGGCTTCGATGACATCGGCGTACCTGCGACTGGTTGTTTCCGAGACCTTCTTTGGGCGATCATCGTTTGTGGAGATGTGTTTAGATTTCTTCTTTGAGATATCCTTCTTGATGTGAACCGACTCCTTGAACGCGCGACTTCCCATTGACTTGGGATCGATCCGGCCGACCAAAGTTTCAGGTTCACCGGTTGGTTCGTTATCTCTGCGTGGAATTTTTGATCGATCGGCGGTCAAGACCAACGAGGACATTGCGGCATACTTTGTTTTCCAAGTGAGTTAGTCAGTTTGGAGGATTGTTTATATCCGATTGATGATTGAGAGATGGATGCTCAACTTGATAGCCGGAGAAGTCTCTGTTCTTGGGCGCCATGTTGGAAGAGATCGAGAATGGAAGTGGTGAGTGTAGAAAACAGTCTTCCGCTGTTTTTAAGTATAAGTAAGAGTTGAAGTGTTTTTCGGTGGACGCGGTCGGTCACCAGCAACCGCCGCGGCTGGGGGGGTGCGGGTCTCGGGGGAAGCTCCCCGGGGTAGTGCGGGGGAGTCCATCCATACCACGGGGAACTGATAGTAAAACATTTTCGGAACTAACTGATATTTCGACCATGTCAGTCGACTTACTACTACGCCGTGGAACTCAAGCTATCTCCGTACATCCCTCCAATTCACTGGCAAGCTCGAGTACGTTGGTCATCGGCACAAACGATTCCAGCATCCTCAGCAAGAGGAGCGCAGAAAGACTCGGCTACTTCACACAACCTCAGTTCCTCAAACATTTCATCAACAAGCCTCAACGACGAACCTCATTGATCAACATCGGCTATACCATCAGAACACTCATCATCGATCTCATCATCAAACGATTTCTCCTACGACTCTCTCAATCCAGTACCACCATCATCGTCAACTTGGGCTGTGGTTATGACCCCGGTTTCTTCAAACTAGCCACCAATGACCAGATAGATTCATTCTTCCACTATATCGATGTCGATTACCCAGAACTGATCTCGAAGAAATATCAGCTGATCGCTCAATCTGAAGAACTCAATCAGATCCTACCCGGTTTTACCAACTCCAAAATAGGTGACTCGCTTCGGCTACCCAACAACAAGGCCTCCTATACCTTACTCGGCTGTGATCTCTGCGACAGTAAAACATTCATCCAGAAACTCTCCCACTTGATCCAAGACAGGAGAAATGATGCTCATATCCTATTCATATCTGAAGTCTCAACGGTTTACATGCCAGCCGGAAAATCGGATGAGCTCATCCAAAACATTAGTCTATCCTTCCCCAATGCAATCTGGAGCTGCTTGGAACAAGTACTATCATCCACCCCCACCGCATTCTCAGATACGATGCTCAAACATTTCCACAAACTCAGAACTCCCATTAGAGGTACTTTGGCTTATCCAACCATCGCCGATCAACTCAAGCGACTTGAATCACATTGGAAAGTAATCGAAATGTCTACCATGCACGATATATGGAAGGCATTCGATCTAAATCACTCGACGTTTAACGAAAAAGAAAGGCTGATGAATTTGGAAGAGTTTGATGAGTGGTATGTTGCTTGCTTATGGCTTTATAACGTGCTACCAGATCTTCATCAATCGAACTGACTACCAAAGAAAGTTTTGTCTAGGGAAGAATTAGACTTGTTCCTCTCGCACTATGTCGTCACAATCGCTTACTCGAATCCAGTCCTCATGGATGCACCTCAACTTCCTATCGGTATCGCCCTACCACCCCTCCAGCATCGGTCACAGCCCACATCTGGAGTCCTGTCTTCACCAGAGCCAGCCGAGCCAGGTTTACCCTGGTGCTATACTTCTGTAGATTCTTCCATACACAGACGTGGGCACACCTCAACCTCCCTTCCGGATCGACAACTATTAGTATTTGGTGGCTTTGGCCTCCCCAATGCGATCAAGAGTTCCACCAACCAGAAACTTAAATCTTCGCTGACTCATGCCAGACTATCCCATCCACTCATTCTTGGCTTCACTCGGAACCTATCTATCCAAACTACCCACCTGCCAATCGATCATTCTACCCCGTCGGCGCGATTACATCACTCAGCTTCGTTGGTCATCAAGGATGATCATTCCCCATTTGTCTTTTTCTTTGGAGGAAGATCATCCCCTCGAGCTCCACTAGCGGATGCTTACATGTTCAACTGTACAACACACACTTGGACACCAGTCAACCCATCCGGAACCGATTCTCTATGGCCTCCTCCTCGATTCAGGCATGCGGCTCTGACAATCCAAATCGATAACTCTACATATGTCTTGATCCATGGCGGGATAGGTTTAGAAGGGGCCATTTTGAATGACTCTTGGCTATTTGATCCCAATCGGAATTGTTGGACTCGTTTGATTGCTATCGAGAAGTTCGTTGGTCCACGCCACTCCCATCAAATCTACTACGATTTGCGAGGTCGGGAGTTATTCTTCTTCGGTGGTATCACAACCATCTACGACCAATCCGAAAAAACCCGGCTCGGAAACAACATTAAGTTGGCCCTGACGTTCGGGAAGGACATGGCGCTTGAGGTTCAGTCTGATTTGCCGGAGCTGCTCGACTTGAAGCTGGACGATGCTCTGCTTCATCGGTATTCACATCGAATCACGGCATGGGATGAGAAAGATAACACGCTGATCATGAGTGGTGGGATTTCTGCAAACGGTGTCATAGCTACTGAACACCAATATGTTCTTCTAAACTTGAAATCAGGAGTATGTCGTGTACTTCAACTGCCGCGGCAGAAAGCTCAAACCATGATAGGTCACACGATTTCTGTCATTGACGTCTGTCCACTAGGGGAAATTCAGCCTCGCTTGAAAGCAGCGCTTGTGGTAGGCGGAGGCGCCACGTGCTTTTCTTTTGGAAGCAGTTTCGATACACTCGCCGAGATCATCTCAGATTCTGATCTGAGTCTGATTGAGGATGCCCATTCGTCCGAGAAAAATGAGAGCGAAGTGAACCGAAAGACTTGTGGGACGCTTGATTCATCCCGCGAAGATACCTGGGATCAAGTTCAAGAAGTAACTCGGATCGAAAAGATGACTAGCCGAAGTTGGATGGACGTCCTTTCGACTTCTAAGCCGGTAGTATTTGATACACGAAACGAGATTGGGGAGTGCATCGAGCTCTGGACACCCGAGTATCTCAAAATGAAATGCGGCGAGAAGAAATGCTCAATTCATCTATCACATCCTCACTCCTCAACCACTTTGAAGTGGCATGATAAGAATTTCAAGTACGACACGATGAGCTTCAGCGAGCTGGTTGACCGAACAATCGGTGCCAAAAAATCTCTCGCCGCCGAGGACAGAGACCAAGTGGTCTACCTTCGCTCATTATCTCACTCACCCAAACAAGCCTCGAATTTTCATTGCGACTTCGCAGAAATCTCAAATGATTTTACGATCCCCCATCCCGTCAATGACTACATCCGTGATCACGATGCTTTCTTTTCAAGTGTTTTGCGGATTTCTGGTGCTGATATGGGGTAAGGAGGGTCTTTTTTTGTTATTGCAAGAAAATGGTAGTGTTATATAGGCTCATACATTATACATCCCGTCGTTTCCACCCGCTGGCTAGTCTCTGGGCTCACTATGATACGTACGACAATATTCTTGTTCAAGTGAAGGGAGAAAAACTGGTCAGGCTCTGGCACCCAAGGTAACTTGCATTCAGATACAATCCAGGTTTCTTTTTGTTGTGCAAATTTGTGTTAAAGTGTGGCATTTTTGAAACGCATGATGTTATGTGTAACCGAAAAATTAAAACAGAGAAATCGTCAATCTATACGTCGAAGGTAGCTCCTCGCACATTCCTAGTTTCGACACGCCCGATCTGGATCGGTTCCCACTTTACCGCAAGTCGCATCCGATGGTATGCATCTTAAAAGTACGTCAAACTTGCATGCAAAAAACGGCTGCTGTTTTGAAGTACAAGTGTGAGTTATTCACAGATGAGGAAAAACTAACAGATGCTGGGAATTGTGTGGGTGTGATACAGCCAGGAGACACCTTGTTCATTCCGGCGAACTGGATCCATGCCGTCCAGACGCTCGAGCCGAGCATCTCGATCAACACGTTTTTCAAAACTGAGCCACTGGAGAAGTTTTACGACGTGAGGAAGAAGGACATTTGGGGGAACGTGGATCTGGCACCGTACCACGACCTACACCACCACATCTTCCACCAGTTCTCCTCTCTCCCAAAACTTGCACATCCGCCTCCAAATCAACTCGCCCCTCTTCAGTCTACCCTCTTGGACCATTTACCCCTCCCTCAACGACAGTTTTATTTGAAGAAAATTGCACTCGACTTGATTAGATATGCAGATCAATTATCTTAATCCTCGTAGTGCAGTAGTCTCCCCTAACTCCCTTTTTCTTTGGGAGCCTTTCTGTCACCCTACCAACTCTTTGGACAACAATAGGATTGAATAAAAAATGTGTTGACAGCAATTTCTGGCTTAACAGCATATGATTCTGATAGGAACCAGCTGAAATGTTAAAGAGGGTCTGTTGAACCATCCATCCCCTACTGCTTTTATTCCTGCATTCCCCCAGCTGGACTAACCTTTAATGACCCTGGATAGTCCCAACTAAGCTACCTTGTGTGAACAATACTTTGCTCAAACTCAAAGTATGACAAAAATTTTTGGATTTTGTGATGTTGTTGACTTGACAGCTAGTATTATGGTATTCAAAATTCAGCATGAAATCATAGAGAACAGAGAACATTCACATTTTTTTTTTTGCAGGGAC
>SMGU01004640.1:0-13515 GCA_004348175.1 Puccinia novopanici
CCACACTTTTTCTATACTTGGCATAGAGAGTTATGTAAAAGTATGGAGGATTGAACAATCCAGAAGAAATGAATCCAGTAGGCTCTGCCAGCTATTTAATTGTTGTGAGCTCTCTGCACCATGATTTCTCGAGGCAGCTACGAAATGGCTCATGATTTGCAGCGGCCGCACCGCCGCGGGACCGCACCAGAATTGGAGTGTCGTTTCCGCTGCGCCTGCGGTTTTGCGAAACGGTCAACAAGATTTCTTTAACCATCCTCAGCCAATCTTCACTCCACTCTCAACATGTCCGCCCTCCTCACCAATGGCAACGACCACATCCGACATCCTCAAAAGACAAAGGGACTCACCCGTGGTCAACTGAAGCGTCTGAAACAAAAGCAGAAACCAAAACTAAAAACTAACGGAGTGTCTTCAACCCCTAGCAACGTAAGACCTTCTTCTTCATCCTTGACCTCGCGCCCATCTCCATCTCGCTCACCTTCCTCAACATCAGGATGTCGAAGCCTCTGCT
This sequence comes from Puccinia novopanici, assembly GCA_004348175.1. NCBI lineage: Eukaryota > Fungi > Basidiomycota > Pucciniomycetes > Pucciniales > Pucciniaceae > Puccinia > Puccinia novopanici. Next base: position 515 of record SMGU01004640.1, read on the forward strand.
GATCGACGTAATGGGACCAAGCCAAATGATGATGAAACCGACGATATCCAGACTTCAGTATCGTCAGTAGCGGATGACACACTAACAGGTATAGGTGAACTGGATAATACCACCCGTGAACTCTTTGCCGACGTCTTTGCAAAATTTCAGCCGACCGATCAGGATGCTGCTACCATGGTGCGTACCCCTTTGGAATGCCATCTCTCGAATGAATATACATCTTCCATCCTTGGGATTCAAATAGGAGATAAAATCTATCTGATTTGATTCCTATTTTTTAAAAAAAACATTAGGAGGAAGAGAAACCTGAAGACCCTAGTAAAGGCCAAATTATTTACTCGGATGATGAAATGCCGTCGGAGTTCGTAGTTTCAGTTCGTTTATCTAACATTAAATTCATTACAGTACTAACCGGCGATTCGCATCAGCGGTGACTCGGATGCACCCAAACCGGATGTCTCAAAGCGCAAGCAACGGAAGATGGCGCGACTAACAGTGGCTGAGCTGAAACGACTAGTCAAGAAGCCAGAAGTAGTAGAATGGGTGGACGTGACAGCTCAAGATCCTAAATTACTAGTTCAATTGAAGAGTTATCGCAATACAGTGCCCATTCCCATCCACTGGAGTCAAAAAAGGGACTATCTGCAAGGCAAACGAGGCATCGAGAAACCTGCTTTCCAACTCCCAAGTTCCGTCCTCTCACCGTCCTCTTGATCCTGTTGTCCCGTCCGCGGTTGCTTACCACCCATCGATGCCCCTTGATTACTGACCATTTAGGTTACATTGCCGATACCGGGATTGCAACTCAACGCGATGCCATCAAAGAAAAAGAGTCAGAGCAATCTCTGAGGCAAAAAACAAGGGAAAGGGTTCAACCCAAGATGGGCAAGATCGATATTGACTACCAAAAATTACATGATGCCTTTTTCAAATACCAAGTGCCCCCTGTCATGTCCACATTTGGTGAAATGTTGAGCACTCCTGTTTTGATATTTTCTCCGTGCACTAGTCACAGCTAGATACAACGGAGAGATACTAACTTGACATTGCTGGCCGATTTTCATCGTAGGTACCATGAAGGCAAGGAGTTCGAAACTAAATTGAAAGAAAAACGGCCGGGTGATCTATCAGAAGACCTCAAGGAAGCACTTTCTATTCCCCCCTGGCCCCACCACCATGGCTTATCGCTATGCAACGATACGGCCCTCCTCCCAGTTACCCGAATCTCAAAATCCCTGGACTGAACGCACCGATTCCCGAGGGGCACAGTGGGGCTATCATCCCGGTGGTTGGGGTAAGCCCCCTACAGACGAATTTGGGCGACCGTTGTATGGGGATGTATTTGGCCAGGCTCCCAAATTTGACAGCGATGCGGTGAGTCAATCATTCGCTGTGTGTCTACACTTACAAGAGGGTGCTTTTGGTGCTGATTCTATGCGGCCTGTCCTTCATATTCATATTAAGTACGGGGAACCTGTGTCGAAAGAGCTATGGGGTGAGCTGGAGTCGGACGAGGAAGAAGAGTCAGAGGAGGAATCGGAAGAAGAATCGGATGGCGAAGGAGCCGGACCGTCAGCAGGCGATGGACTGCAGACTCCAACAGGTTTAGAGACACCATCAGGACTTGCGTCCATTACTTCCACCGTCCCTGGAGGACTGGAAACACCAGACTTTATTGAGTTGCGCAAACGACGCGAAGGTGCCGGTGCGGCTGAACCGGAAGCAGATAGTGGACCGAAATCGTTGTACCATGTGATACCCGAAAAGGAGACCAAAATCACTGGGTTTATGGGCAGTGAACGAGTGTATGATGTGCGCGGAATTTCGCAGCATGGACACAATGTATCCATGCTTGGGCAAGAGGATCGGGGAACCAAAGTGAGTGGGATGTTCAGATCTAGCAGATTGTTTTTGCTTGGTGGACTGAAGGTGTGATGGTGACTTATTCCACACAACAGCGCAAGGCCAATGGAGTAGATGTAGCATTGGATCCCTCTGAATTGGAGGGACTATCAGAGGAGCAGCTTCGGCAACGGTACGAAGAATCTCGACAAAGAGCCAATGGGGGTGGGGTTGGCAATCAGCAGGGTGGCCGCGAGGATCTCTCGGACTTGGTTGCTCAAGAATCTGCGAAGCGGAAGGGCGCCACTAACACAAGAACCGTGACCGAGAGAAAGAGAAGTTCAAGTTTTAGACGTGTCTCTCGTGTTACCTCTTATGTGGTGCAGCCCCCCCCCCCCTTGTTACCCCCTTTTCTTTTTCCAGATCATCGCTCGCTGTACGTTTCTTATATAAATTGGTATATGTTTCCTTCCGCTCCCAGTTCGTTTATCTTGATCAAACAACAACGCCCCATCCAATCAGGAAATCGGAGGAACAAAAGAACCCAAGTACATGGAACGTCTTGAGTACGATAATTAAGAAAGGGGAATGGAGATCAAGTACGATGATAGCCATTTGATATTTGGTTTGACTATCACTTGATGTTGCAGACTGTAGACCACAGTCCGCGTGACCGTGATGATAATAAGACAGCCCGATCTCGCCCGGAGAAAAAAAAAAAAAAAAGGAGGGGAGAGATAATTTGAGTGGTTCCCTATCTCACACGATAACAAGTGGACTCAGTTGTTTGTCTGGAGGGCGATGGATGCTGCATATCTCATTAGGTGTTGAAATTGGCACAGGCAGGTATGGTTGGGTCATCATGTTAAAAGGGTTATGAATAATGGGTTATCATGAAGCTACATGCCCCAAACCGCGACGTGATGCTTGTCTTCCTTCCTCTCACCCATTATAACCGACAAAAAAAGATGAAGTGATGATGATATGTACACGCAGGAGGGTAGATGTGGGCACATAAAACGAGGAAGCGGATGATTGGAGACTATTTCTTGCCGGATCTGGACCACCAAAAATTAGACACGCATGAAGAGAAGGTCGTGTGATGAGGGGGATGATATGCATCCTTAAAAGAGAGCTGCTTACTTCTTGATTCCGCCGGTGACCAGGGGGCCTTTCCCGGCGGCCTTTGCCTGCAAGGCTTTCATGGCTTCGGCGTCGGCTTTTGTTTAGCCTATCAACACGACGACGGTTGGTTGAGGATTTGAGTGAAGTTATTACTGGGCTGGTGAAGAGAGAGAAGAGAAAAGAAGAGAGAGAGATTACTTTGAAGGCCTTGTCGTCCTCGTCTTCCTCCTTGACGGCTTTCTTGGGGTTCTTCAGTGGCTGCCATCGACTCCGCCGAGATCTCTCAGCGTCAAGTTGGTGGGACGGAAGGGAGAGAGTAGAGTAGACTGACCTTTGCCTTTCCGGCCTGTCGACTGGCCATGCTTGCAGTGTCGAGTCTGGTGCTGTGAACTTTTCATAGTGCCGTGTGCTGTCGGTGCGCTGCCTCTCCGCTGCGGCTGCGGCTGCTGCTGCGCGCGCGATGGCCGGGCGCAGAGCGCGCCGTCCCTCCCTACAGCTGCGGCTGGCTTCTCAGGCCCAGTGAGGAAAAAAACACCGAAAACCAACCACGATGGAAGACGATCGCGAAGTGGCACGGCTGCATCGGGTCAACAGAACCATCAAGGAACTCGTCCGCGATCGTGTCAGTCTCATTCCCCCCCATCCATCCCTCTCCCGCTCACACTCATCTCCTCCGTCTCTCTCTCTCTGGTCTTCAGGGATACGAAGTCTCAGACGAGGAAATCAACATCTCCTTCGCCGACTTCAAGGCTAGTGACGTCTTGTCCGAGTCAGTCTCACCCCACATAAACACTTGACCTGCTCCCTTTTCAACACTCATGCTGCTTCATGTTGCCTGTTCTGCCCATCTTGTAGCCGGAAAAGAGTCAACTTCGCCGCCTTCAATCCCGAAACTAATAAGGGCATCTTTGTCTACTATGCGGACGAAAAGTCGGTGGGAATCAAGACGATGAGAAAGTGAGAGAAATTCCCCTGCCTGAAAAAAAGAGAGAAACTCAGAGCGCGACGGAGCCGACGAAATCTGAAACAATGTGGAGTCTTGCGGCTGGACCAGGTTTATCAGCGTGCTTCAAGAGAGGACGATCGAGGCGGGGATCCTGATCTATTCGCAGGCCATGACGCCATCGGCAAACAAAGTGATTGCCTCGATGGCCCAGCAGTACGCCCTGGAAGCCTTCCAGGAAGCCGAGCTGTTGGTCAACATCACCCATCACATCATGGTGCCCAAACACGAGGTGATGAAGCCGGAGGAGAAGAAGGCCTTGTTGGCCCGCTAGTAAGCTTTCCCCCCCTCTCCTCATTACCATCTTTCCTTCTTGAATTCACCGGTGGGTTGACCTGGAGCATTGGCCAGTCGCTTGAAAGACACCCAACTTCCCCGCATCCAACTCAGCGACCCCGTCGCTAGATACTATGGCTTGAAGAGGGGCCAAGTCGTCCGCATCACTCGCCCCTCTGAAACTGCCGGCAGATATGTCAGCTACCGTCTCGCCATGTAACACTCCCTTGTCCTCCGGAATGAATCTCCTCCCTTTGTATTTCTTATGAGACGTATCCAGCTGTTAGCTTAGTACAATATAACCCCCCCAAAAAAAAAATCAAGGAGTTTTGTTTTGCAACGTGATTTGAGCATAATTATGACTGGGAACGAAGTCACAAATAAGCGTCCGAAGAGAAGATGTTCTAGGGCAGGCGCGTCGCAGATCAGGTCTCTGGCTAGCTAGAGAGCTTCGCGGAGAAAAAGGAGAAGCAGAGTGGCGGGCCGCAAGTGTTGCAAGGACAGGCCTGGGAGTGAAAGGAGTTAGATGTAGACGGGGATTGTTCGGGATGTCGGAGAGGGCGACGACGGAGAAGGAGCGGCCAGGCCTGCGAGGCCCTCCCGCCCATGATCTCTGTCTCACCTATTCTGGCAGCGCCAACCTTGGCCCGTCTCCTGCCGATGTATTGCGCCTCTTGGACACACAACCTCTGCTTCGAGTCCTGCGAGATACTCGAGCGTATCAGAGGCCCGACTGGACATGTGACAAAGTGGGGGGACGTGGACGGTCCTGCTAGTGAAAACGAAAGAAGAATTATTGTTGCTGCTAGTAAACGAGGGAGGAGAGAAATCTGGTTGGTTGTCACGTGGGAGCAGAGAATGCTGGTTGGGTGTCTGGTTTGTCTGCTTGTGATGTTCGGTCTGCACACGGGATGCAGGGCCGTCGTCTGGTGGTGGTTCAAGCCGGTGTGGCCTGGGCTTGTATGCGTCCGTGGAATGGCTTCCTGGACGTGGGCTGTGGATGCTCGTATTTCTTTTGGTTCTTGCTCGTCAAGAAAATAAATTTTTAAATTAAGAGCCGGTTCTCGTGCCTCGGACTCTCATGTTGTATAGTATTGCAAGGCTTGATGAGGGCTGGTGCCAGCGTGAATTTCGTCATCTCTGCAGGAATACTGTTTGTTATCATCACTATCTGATCTCACCCTGACGTTTTCCCTTCCTCCGGCATCATGTCGGATAAATTTTCACCAAGAAGGAGCGGGATAAACGCGGCGCCAGAAGACCGAGGTAACTCCCGACCTTCGTGCCGTACTGCCGCTGCTGCAAGAAAGATCCGGTGACCATGGGTCGAAGTAGCCAGACCACGCGGCCAGTGGGACTGAATTACAGGCTGATTTCTTCAATTCGTCACATTTTTACAAAGGAGCCGCAGACCCCCGCATGGCCGCAATCCGGCGCCGGCGGGCGTGGTCGAAAGTGGGGCATCACATTAAACAGATGTATCAATCATTCGGCTGGTAAAGGATCCCTCCAAACTGTGGGATGGTGCGTACAAGGCCGGGACACTAGTGGCTGAGAATGTCAGTCCACTCAAGGCTGATCAAGTAGCACAGTATGTAAGAGCATCCGGATCGGCTCTGTCAAAAGTCGCACTATGTTAAATCTAGCACCACATCACCTCACACCAGCATTGCTAAACCTGCCATGTCAGCTAGATCTTTCAAACCTTTTCGTTAACTCGCTCTCACTTTTTGACCACTTTGACGATGATGCTTAATTCAAACATTGGAACTTGCTTGCCTGCGCCGATTGCCAGGCGACCAAAATTGTTGAATTGGATGGCAAGCGACTTATGGTTTCCGCTTTGGACCCGGTTCCGCACTCGTTGCTTAGCGGCCGAGATGTGCCCGTACGAAAAGGAGAACAACACCCGCGTCGGCACCAGTACACCTTCTCCACCCAGCATCGGTGCCACCAAGCTTGATAAGCAGCCAACATCCTCTACATTCGTGCCTCATCCTACCAGCACCAGTCGAACCAATAAAAATCGCCCATTTCCACTACATAGCTAGTGTCCATATCACGTTTGAGCAACCCGATTTATAAATACATGTACGTTTTCTGATTGACTTTCATTGCAGCCTGAATAGTGCCTTTCTCAATACTAAATCCTCTCCCTCTTGATTGCACGCATTCACAGCTCACCATGAAGGTCATCTTTCTATTCGCCTTGGTCGCCTTTGCATCTGCCGCAAAGAAACAGGAATCAGTGAATCTGGTTAACCCCAAGAACCCGGACGAAAACAAAGTGACCTTCGGCTGCCCATTCAAAAAAAAGGCTTACTGTGGGAGAAGGAAGGAAAATGATAAAAAATTCTTTCAAAGTGCGCTATACACTTTCTCATCTCACCCTCTGTCCACCAGCCTCCTCAGCACTCTATGTCGTAGCCGTTTTAACTAACAAGAATTTCCCAATCATCCATTCGCACTTACAGTTAAATGGGCCCACGAACCGAAGAACGCAAAAGAAGGAGGCTTCAATTGTGAACGCATGAACGCAGCAAACAATTTTTGTTGCGACTCTCGCTGGAACCCTGTCAGTCTTGTTTTTCTTCGTCATCTGGTCTAGCGCCATATACCAAACCAGCTTGACCTGACCATTTGAACCCCTCGCACAGAACCCCAATATCAAGGCTCCTGACGAATCAACCATATTTGACAACGTCCCTTCGAAGGATGTTGATAATAACTGCAAGGTCCAGGCTGGAAATTCCTAAAAAAACCGCCGATGAAAATACTTCTCATTCAACGTCTTGTAGAAGGACGTATGGTTTTCTTTTGTCTTCTACTTCTGCCTACGTCCCTTCCGTCGTATGGCTGCAAAGATTATTTGTCAAAGAAATTTTCGCATTTGCGCTTCTTTTTCTTGGATTGTAAATGATTCTAAACACCTCTCCCACTTGATGTAAATACACTGTACAATGCTTCAACCCGAGCGGGATTTTTTCTTGACAACTTTTTTTTACATTTTTGCCTCTCTAGTGGCACTTTCCAATTTTCTTTTCGATATGGAATTGCGGGAAAAACTCCCAATAAATGGAGATCCAACTCCCAGGACCCAGAGGATTTCCATTTTGGGAGTTGGCACTCGAATTCACACCTCCACTTTGGGAATCTGTGTGCCAATTTGGCCATTTTTGCTTAATAAACAAAATATATATCTCACAGATGAGCCACCCTAATACCCTAATAATTTGAGGGTAGTTTCAAAAGCCCCAAATTTAGTTTATACCCAATTTTGAGCTTCATATCTTTTACACAAATGACCAAGGAGATGTAGCTGTATTTGGGAATAATTGTAAGAAAAATGAAAGAACCAAGATTTTATTTCTTGATCAGAACATAGTGTTGGAATTTTTCTGATCAACCCCTTTCTCTTGATTGTTATTTTCTCTTAACTATGTACCTCTTTCATTCTCTCTGGCCAAAATCATGCATCTTGTTCATTCAAAATACAATTGTCTGACAAACCCACAACTCAGCCACTTGTATTTATATGCTATTTAACTATCTCATGCTGCTGAATGGAATGACTGATCAGTTTTGACCACAATTCTTCCTCTTGTTGGAAATTCATACCAAACACAGAGCAATCTTAGCTTAGGCACATGAGCCCCTTTGTTTGAGTTGATAAGTCCTTATTTCAGGTATTGTCTGATTATATTGTTTTTTTTATAAAAAAACTCTCCTTCATTGAATCTGTTTTTCTTTACACAGACAAGCGAATCTTCTGAGGAAAAGATGAATCTGATTTTATGTTACACAGAGTTGGAGAAATATAACAGGTTTTAGCTTATTTTAAAGATAAAACATTTCACTCAGAGCAGAGTGGATAAAATTGTCTGCTTAGGCTATTGGGTCTTGGCTCAGTGAGATATTGGTGGAGTGGATGGGGATGGAGAGTGAATTTTAATGGAAGGGATCAAGTATCTGGCCTGGTAAGCTCTAATGTTGGCAGGCTGCTCTATTGATGTTAGAGAATCTGTTGATTGGAGAGTTTTATTATGCAAACAAAGGGCCAGCACACTGGAACAAAAGATTAGAAAAAGAAGAGCAACATGAAAAAGGAATGAGGAAACTAACAGGTGTCATGGGAAGGTTTTTCTAGTAGATTGAGCTGAAGAGGGATTGATGACGAGGGACTGGAAGAATGGGACAGGAGTGAGGAAAGAAATGATTAGTCAAAGCAGATGAGTGTAGGTGGTTTTGAGGTTCATGAGGTCTCAACAGAAAGAAAAGGAGAACTTGAGGTGTTTTGGGGACATGAGGAAGAGATCAAGGGTGAGATTTAAGGTGAGTTTATTTAAGATTAATGAGGTGTGAAGTGTTGAAGTTGAAGGTTGAGTAAGAGATTCAAGGAATGAGAAAGAGGGTGTAGAAGGAATGAAAGACAAATCACACACAGAGTGAAAACAGAAAGAGACTGAAAAAGTGAAAGGGAAGGAATCACATAAGAGCCACAGGAAAGAGAACATGGAGCGGATAATTCAACAGATATTTCTGATTGTGCAAGCTAATCACCTGGTCTAATCCTACATATCTTATATTATATATATTCTTGTAGGCAGCTTGGTGATGATTGAGGTTGTTTATAAAATTTACTGTAATCAATCAGTGCAATCATCAGCTTGAGATTCTGTGCTTCTATTAGCCTGAAAATGCCTCATGCTTACTGGGAAGGCTGATGGCTTATGCAGGTAGCTAAGGGAGCTTTCGGAGTAGAAATTGGTAGTGTGGTGAGGATGGATTTCTATTTAGCCAAGTATCACAATACCTGAATGAGGATTCTATAAATACTCACTCATTCTACCCTTGGGTCTTTCCTTCCTCCATGCATTGCATTTTTTACTTCTCTCTGTGTTTTTGAGGCATGTCACACAATCTCCTAGCTGAAAATATGGAGGGCTAGATAGTAACATCTTTTCTTTTGTATACAGCTGATGCTGCTTACCTGGGACTGCATTTGGAGGCTTGGTTCTTCTGCTAGTTTTTGAGATTTTGCAGAAGTATTTTATGTGACACTCTCATAACTGCAGCACTTCTTCCCTGTCTCTCACACCTCAACTGCTTAGGTTTCATCTCTACCGGTTCTGAGCCGCTTGCTTTCTCTGAACTTGTTCCTCAAGTCACTCAAGAAGATTAGACTTCAAGGCTCAAGCTCAAGATTCAATGTCTTCAGAAACACCACCAGCTCAGTTCAATCTAAATTTAAAGTACCATTGATGATCTCTATGAAATCAAATTTAACTCATTTTCTCACCCCAGATCTTTTTGACATCAAGATCAAAACCAATCCCAATCCAAATCAAGCTTCAAATAAAAACTCTACCCTCTCAAGCTGATCACATCTCAATCATGATTTTTATGTCATATTTTATATTTCTAATATTTCTGATTTTTGCCTTCTGAAGTGTTTCTTATCTTCTCTATCTTTTAACGCTGTCTCTCATTAATCAGTTTGCTTCTCAACATCTCTTATCCTCATCAAATCAGAATAGTCCTCATCATTGTTCAAATATCTCATTGTGGTAAATTTCTTTATTCTTCTTGCATCCTCAATCTCTGTTCTTAAATTAATTTTTCTTTACTAGTCTTCCTGTTTGTTCTCAATTCTATATCTAGAATCTGAGAATAATCTCCTGCTTTTCCAATTGTTTGGTAAACATAAACTCTGAATGAGTGCCCCCAAGGGGCTAGGAATTTTTGAAAAGTAATTATAGACCCTGAATTACACAGTTATAAATTTATTTCCTTAGAAAATGTTAAACAAACTTAATTATATTGGCTGTACATGTGTTTTGGGCCAAATTCCTAATTTTCCAAAATCTGTGGTACACATAAATTTTTAATGAGAGTCACAAAGGGCCTAGAAGTTTTTAAAAAGTTATAATGACTCCTTAATTGAATACTACATCATTGGTGGCCCCAGCAAATTTAAAAATTGAATTATAGATGTGTACACGCATGGCTGAAAAGTTTGGCATGATAATCATCTGAGGATTAGCAATTGATGAAAAGAAAAAAACTAAATGATCATTTTCATTAGAAAAATGACAAGTGTAGCCAATGGTTGGTGCAAAATATTTAGCCAAACTTTGGTTTCACTGGAGCCACACAGGTAACCCAGACAAGGCGGCAAGAGTGAGACAAACCAAGTGAGGGAGGGAAAAATTGAATGAGGTGTCTGTTTGTGCGGAGGCAGTTTCTTCTTGCTGTTGATGGAGGATGGATTTTAAGGAAAAGGGTTGCTCATGAGAAAAGTGGAATTGAAAATTTTCATGGGAATAAGCAGGTACACTTGGTGAGACCAATCTGCAAGAAGAGTGCAAAGCACTGGGAGAATATTTCAACCAGGGTGTGCACATGTGTTTTGGTCCAAATTCCTACTTTTCCAAAATCCATGGTACAAATGAATTTAAAATGAGTGCCCCCAAGGGCCTCAAATTTTGTGAAAGGTGAGTATGACCGCTTAACTACATGCTACAAGATTGGTGGACTCATCCCAATTCCAGAAGTGGAGAGATTTAGCAAACCAATCCTTTGGCTTTAAACCAAATATAAATGTGGCGGTATCTTCAGTTTAAAGCCAAAAAACAGGCAGAGCTGGGTGAGCTGAGCTCAGCTGGGTAGTTAATTTTGAAAAATTGAAACAAATTTATCATCAAACCAGAATTATCAGCCCTCAAAACAACCTCTAAAACTAACTTCAAGAGTTATGGGAGACTGGGAAGCTGAGAAAGTGAGCTGGAGTGAGCTGGAGTGAGCTGGAGTGAGCTGGAGTGAGCTGGGATGAGCTGGAGTGAGATGGGATGAGCTGGAAGAGAATGAGATGGGATAAGCTGGAGTGAGCTGTATAATCAGTATCACAAAATTGTGACAATTCAATATCCTCCACTTCCACCAGTCAATCCTTGATGAAGTAGAGGAAATGTTAAGTGTCTTGAGGGTTTCCAGAGAAAAAATAATGTGCCATGACTGCAACATCAGGGAAGTGTGGGGACAGTGTGGTCTTGGCTTGGAAAAACCGTTGGTTGAGGTCAATGACATTTGTTCTGGCAATATTGAGGTTTGCCTGAGCTGCATTGAACTCCATTTGGAGGGTTGGGATTTCAGACATGAGTGTACTTCTGCCTAGCTTCACAACAAGCCCAGACTTTGGAGGTCGCCGCTGGCACAGCAATCTCCAAAGGAGGGGCTTGTGCCTAAAGTCAGATATTTGGCATAGGCACTATTGGCCTTTTGGTGAGGATTTCTTGCCCCACCCAAAAGACTGTCTTCCTCAAGCATTTTTGATACGCCATTTGGACCAATTGAAGCGCCTCCTTCATGCACTTCACGCGCCAAAAAGTGGGGGTCTCCACTTAATAAATCAACTCGCTATAAAGCAAACATGTTTTGCTTTTCTTGGTTTCATTGGGGATCTGACACTAGCTGTACAGTGCCCAGAAATAAATATTCAATACAATACTTTTCATTCCAAAAGATCAATCACCACACTGGAAATCATCATTCTTGGTGAATCAATACAAAATGAGTTACAAAGAATGATTATGACAAAAGATTTTAAAAAAAAATGTTTTGAAATTTTTAAAAAATGTTCAATTTTCTTCAGGTTTTGAGAAATGTTGAATATACATTTGAGGGACCCAGAAAAATCAGAGAGTACAGCCTTGCATGTGAAAAGAATGATAATAAATGAAAAATTTTGGAACCAAGAAGTCAAGGAAAATTTAAGATACAACAAAAGAGGTCCAAAAGTGGGAATAAAAATGAATTTTGCACTGGAATTAAATTTCACAATAACTTTTGGCTCTGTTTTTCTGGCCAATAAACTTGCCATGCTACTTTGATTAATTTTTTTTTCTTTTTTTCATTTATTATCATTCTTATCACATGCAAGGCTGTACTATCTGATTTTTCTGGGTCCCTCAAATGTATATTAAACATTTCTCAAAACCTGAAGAAAATTGAATATTTTTTAAAAATTTCAAATCATTTTTTTTTTTTCAAAATATTTCTTCATAATCATTCTTTGCAACTCATGTTGTATTGATATACCAAGAATGATGATTTCCAGTGTGGTGGTTGATCTTTTGGAATGAAAAGTATTGTATTGAATATTTATTTCTGGGCACTGTACAGTGCCCAGAAGTAAATTTTGGTGATTAAAAAAAAATACAAGGAATGGAGCAAAATAGACGAAAATTTCAGGAGGGATACATTGAGAAGTTGTGAGAAGAATGATCTGAAAAGATTGAAAAAAAAAACCTCAGCATTTTTTTTAATAATTTTTTTTCATTGGTGGCTAACATAAAAATTCTTTATTATTGAGAAAAAAAATATGAAAAAATGATCAGTGTGTAGCTGGGGACATGGGGAGAATGATAAAAAAATAAAAATGTGAAAAAAATAAAAAATAAAAAAAATACATACTTTCTACCAACGGGTTGGCCCTCCTTCAGAATCAATGACAGCCTGCATCCTTTCAGGCATGGATTCAATCAGATTCACTAGTATATGTCTTGGGAAGTCGTCCCAGGCTAGCTTGAGGCACTGGTGCATTTCGTTGATGGACTTGGGATGATAGAATTCCTGAATGTTATTCTTGAGGACCTTCCAAACATTCTTGATGGGATTGAGGTCGGGGGACTGAGGGGGCCAGTTGGGGAGGCGCTTGATCTGTTCTTTGTTTCGAAACTCCTCTGACAATTTTGCT
>SMGU01004646.1:0-14674 GCA_004348175.1 Puccinia novopanici
TATGTGGCTTTGGAATGTTCCGGCACATACTGATACACCCAAATATGACATCATGCTGTGCAGAATATGACCTCATGCTGTGCTGAAACATGTCTCAGGTTGTACCTGACCAGCAAAAATCCCTCATGGAGTTTCCCTGCAGCAAAAATCCCTCACTCTTCAATATAAAAGAAGGGCCTCTCCCCCCCTCAATCCAACTTTTCCTCACTGTCTCAGAGGAGCCTGTCCTGATCTACCAGTTAGTAGCTTGTGGTTTGTGGTTAGTTAGTTAGTGTTATTAGTAGTTTTGGACACTGTCTCAGAGGAGCCTGTCCTGATCTACCAGTTAGTAGCTTGTGGTTTGTGGTTAGTTAGTTAGTGTTATTAGTAGTTTTAGAGACTGACCCTTTCAGATAAAGAGTTTTTCCTGATCTACCAGTTTAGTAGCTTTAGTAGTGGTTAGTTAGTTAGTAGTGTGTTAGAGTGTTAGTTAGTTAGTAGTAGTAGTGTTTGTTAGTGTTATAGTGATTGTCTGAGTAGAGTGTTAGTAGTAGTAGTAGTGTTAGAGTCAGCATTAGAGATAGTAGTAGTAGTAGTTAGACTTTTATATATATACTAAACCCCACTGGTCATTATCCATCATAAGAAGTTGTATTAGGTCTGCAAGAGTGTTGAATAAGGTGATCTAGGTCTGATAGAGGCTACTATACATAGTAACTCTGTCTTGTAATCAGCCACCTTTATTTAAATATTGATTCAAGATTCCTTATATTTGTGTAGTACTATTAGAGGGGCAGGTCTTTCAAACCACCCGTCAGTTGTAATAGCTTTTACTTAGTTGTGCAATTGATATCCCCCTCAGAGGATCTTTACCAAGTATTATTATTTGTCCCACAGGAGTCCCACAACGCGAGCTCACATCGTCCAACATGTCCCCCGTGGGACTGCGTGCATATTTGCGGGCGGGAGAGCCATCTCGTGACAAGTGCGCCGGAGTTTGGAAAGCCCCAGTGTAGGCCTCAGGTGACTTGTCGCCTGTGCCAATATTGTCGCCGGTCGAGCCAACGAATTCTATATCAGAGCTGCCATGACTGTCATTGGAATCCATCTCGAGCAAATCTTCCTTGAGGGTGGCGGCAAGTCCATTGGGAGAGGGCACCGGCGCGTCCTTCTCACGAATCTTGTGAGCATCCCGTGCCTCAGGAGAAACAGGCGGATCATCAATAGGTTTGCGGCCAGAAGACGACAACGATTTCGCGTGTAGCTGATCCAAAGTCGGAGTGTGTTGTTTGACCCATTTGAACTCCTTCGTCTTTGGAGGATGATCGAGGTCAATATCTGCATTCTTGTTGTGCAAGAGCGCACGAGCCCAAATCATCATGCGATTGTTGGTGATTTGCATCGATTCAGAATTGTCATCGGGGTTGCTGATCCACAAGGTCTCATCATCCCGGCCCCACTTGTCAACGATGTGGTTCATCAACTCTGCGAGTTGACAAGTTACTGGGCTAGGTGAGACATCGGCTTTGGGCTGAAAGCGCAAACAGGTCAGAAATCACGCCGCCACATCAATAGTGCCAATAAAAATCAACCCGATACTTACATTGATAGCCAATCGAGCACGTTGACGCTCCAATGGCAGCCTGTCTTCGTCTGTGCCAAAAGTCAACAGTAGGTTCTCTTCCATACTTTTCTCCTGAAAATAAACAAAATATCAGCTTCATGATCAGCAGCGGAAGGATGCATACATGTCACTCTTACCTGCTCGATTTGCTTGGCTCTGACCATGGGATCATCCATGCAAATCTTCACGGTGACTTTCGAGTTGATGGCCTCATGAACGGCCTCAACAAAATCGAAAAAATCTTGGTCGCCAGAACCGATAACGTTCTTCTTCGCACCGTACAATCGGCTCCCAGCAATGATTAATTGCCATTTGATGGTATTGAGAGCCGACTCGGCCTCAATCAAACGTCCAAAGTGAACTCGAGTTCGATGAGTGGACAATTCCGCCACGGCAGCGGATTTGAACGAGGCCCAGGTGTTGTAAGTGGACAAGTCGGTTTCCCAGATGGGGATTTTGTCGGCGGGGGGGGAATACTTTTCCCATTCCTTCTTCGAAGTCGGATTCTTCAGGCTCCCCGATGCTCGGCGTGTCGGTCTGGCCAACTCGCTGGCAACTGAGCGGGCATACAAGGAATAATCAATGTGAACCTGGCGCTTGACTGGCTCGGATACGTTTCGGATTCGAGCTTTGCCAGCCTGAGTGGTCGTGGCCAAAAGCGCAGACGAATCTGGTAGCTTTGGCGGTCCAGATTGATGAACCGGACGAGTCGGGGACGCCATGGGCTGGGGAGTAGCCCCAGATGCCTGACTGGGCGGCATTAACATCAACCTGCCCGCGCCAGGGTACGGCACAGTCACGCGGGTGAGCTGGGGAGAAAACTGGCTCATCGGGTTGAATTGGGCACGGTTGAACAGAAAGTTGGCCATCTGTGAAGCCTGAGTGGACTGTGAACGGAGTAACGGGACGTAGCGCACTGCTCCCGGCGATGGTGCAAGGAATGATTCAGCCATTTGTTCTTGTTCGTCAGGAACGCCGCCGGAGGGATCAAAAAACTCCATCCTGCATTCGAGATGGCACTTCAGTCAGCGTAGTGTTGGGAAGAGTTGAAGCTAGCAGGGAATAAGTATTGGAGACAACTATTTTTGGTTACTTACTGTTTGTTTTGTTTTGGGAGATATGTATTGGTGCGGTGATTTTCTGGGAAAACAGAGGGAAAAATGTGGGTGGGAGGTGGGATGAAGCGGCCAAAATGTGGGTGGGAGGGGGGATGGACCAGAAGCCGGCCGGCCGGGTTTCTTCCGGTTGGCGGAGCCTGTACTGGAAGAATACAGGCTGCATGGCACAATAATTTGGTGGCGCAAAATCAGGATTTGGCAAAAAGGTGCAGCTCCCAACCGCAAGGTTTTTGGGAACTGCTGTAAATGATTCTCGCGACGCCTGGAGTTTTCGACATGGCGCGCAAAATCTTGTGCCTCCAGCGCCACTCATGACATCACAGGAAAGATGTATGCGTGTTAGCTGGGTGGACAACCGATGTGTAAAGAATGCACCATAATTTCAAGGTGCAAGACAAGTATCAGGGATTCGCAAGGTGCAGGGGGGACATTTTTATTTTCCCGATGCAGAGACAAAAAATAATATTGAAATTTTCAAAGATAGTGTTTTGAAGGTGTAAACAAAATAAATCCCATGAGGAGCGCCGGGAAAACAAGACAAGACGAGTACTATTTTTACTGAGAGGGACGCGTCTTTTGACAAAACCGCGCGTACAAGATTCAGACGCGACGTGACTATGTATTTAGAGAAAACAAAATTTCAGAAAGAAATAATACATAATAAAACTGAATCACATAAATTTGAAATCGAGATTTTCGGGGTTCCAGCTTGCCTGAGTTGACACGATGCCTAACATGTTCATTCTCCCTGGTCCAGCACCAGCCATTAACCGGCCAGATGGATTTTCAGGGGGGATTCATTTATTTATTTATTTATTTTTTTGGGAGCAATATTGTGGGTGGGACGGCAGGATGCACTGGATGCCATACAGCCAATCCGAAAAAGCTTGTGGTTTTGCGAGCTTTTTTTGTGGCTAAATTTTTGACTTTCAGCCACACCCATAGTGGACCCCGGATAGCACCTATTAGACACACCCATGAAACATGTAGCAAAACTGATTTTTTTTTCAAAAATGATACTGATGAAATCTGAAAATTATGTAGCAAAAAAAACTATTCTACTTTTTTTTTTTTCCAAAACTATTGGGCTACAAAGCTCAAGATTTTTTTTTATCCCTCCTGCCCTCAGCAATGTTACTTATGCTGAGTATCCAAAAGCAGATAATTGCAAATTTTTTGATCCAACATGCTTATGTTGCAGGTATCCAATCCTGAAAAATTGAGGAAAACCCAAATCTTCACTGGTAGCAGAATCTCAATTTTCCCTGAATCTACATAAGTGTGTTCACCAAGGGCTATCCAGGGTCTCCCATAGTCAGCCACCCAGCGGTACAGTCCTGCTGTACAGTGCCTAGACAAAAGTTTTTGTTGCAACACTTTTCATTAGGGTGTTCAAAGTTGATTCTTAAACCACATTTTACATAAAATCATAAGTCCAAAATGACCAACGTACAAACCACATGAAAGTTGGGGATAACCTTCAATAATAACATTTCATGAATTTTTGGAAAATTTTATGATTTTATGTAAAATTGAGTTTAAGAATCAACTTTGAACACCCCAATTGCAGTCTAGCATCTTCAGAAATCTGGGAGCACTACAGTGCCAGCAGACCCAAACAAGGATTGCTATGCCAATAATATTTGGGAAAATAGGATGGTGTAGTCTAGCAGCCCACTGTGGAACAAAACCTCAAAAAATTAATGTTTTCCAGATGCTTGAAGGGAGTCTTGCAAAGTGCACCAACTTGGGACTAGCTTCTCATTCAAAACCAGTTCAGCTTTTTGGCCCCATGCAATATGATGAACCACAGCTCTTTCTTTTTTCTAAAAAAAAAATGTTAGTCATCTCTCATTGCTCACAACTCCCCAAATCTCTTGTCTGCACATTGTTCCTGGAGAAAAAGGGAGAGTCTGGAATGCACATGCTCAACCAACCAAACCTCACAATATGTGTGGTCTTCATCAATACATGATTTCTCCCTTTGCTGCACATTCATTGGATCTGTAAATCTGTAAAGTGTCAACAGTGCCGAGATGAGCAAGACAAATATGAGTTTGCAATAGAAGATCTGTTCCCACAGAAATATGATGGGTTTCTGTGGGGCAGTGTGCATGAGCTAGCAGGCGGTGTTTCAGACAAGATTTTGAGACCAAACTTCAGCCTGAATCCATCAATCATGTTATTTTTTTGTTGATTGAATGAATGAATGCAGACAGACCATAAGACAGGTCATTCACTTCCCTGCTGAATCAAGTCATCTGTACCCCTTTTTACTTTCTACAAAATGACATGTATGCTTATGAGAATCAACTTGGAAACCAGTGCACAAACAACTATTATTATCTAGTGACTTATACCACTTCATAAATGGTCAAGCTACTCCTTTTATGTTGGTTCAGTCCCCCAATGCATATTCTCCTACACAAATGCCATATGTATGTAGACAAGTTGAGGGAGAGAAGCAATGACATTGGATGACCCATCATGCCCACACTCAACATGAAGACCAAAAAACCAAAAGAAGGGAAATAGAGAGAAGAAGAGTTGGCCATCACAACAACTTCAGCACACAACACCTTAACATACTCATTTTTTTTTTTACTATTTTTTTCATTTGAACGTATATGTGGAAAAGAAAAGGTGGGAAAAGAAAAAAGACAAGAGAGGGAGCCAGATGGTCATTTGAGAAAAAAGTATATGAAAAGGGCTGTGTGAGAAAAGGGTAGACCAAAACAGCCAACAAAGAAAAAAAAAGTGAGGAAATTAAAGTGAGATGGAGAGAGGGAGGGTGAGGATGGGTAGGGGGAGGGGGGGGGCGGAGGAGTAATGATACATTCTCATAGGTCAAAACACGACGACGAGCAATGATAGAGGATGGGTCCGAACGAGGTACGTGTAGGTCCTATAGAAGCGAGGGACATATCAAAGAAAGAGAGATCCGCGGCTTTAACAGCATCCGCTCGACTGTTGTTGCTGGACATTCTGCCCCGCTCCAACCTTGAGAGTAGCCTTGTTTGAGCCCGTGTTGACGGTGGTCGAGCCCGTACTGATCAGAAAGTAGATCGGGCGCTTGGTAAATCACTGCTCAATCGGGCGTGATGAGGGGTGGAGAGACTTACCGGTCCTTAATCTGCTTTGCCATCGTCAAGAAGGCTTGTTCAACATTTGTTGCACTCTTAGCAGAGGTCTCGAGGAAAGGCTATGAGTGATCAAATTCAGGGCATCAGCACACAACTGCTTACGATAAGTAAAAAATAAATAAAAAGAAGAGGGCAAGGCCCGTATATGTGAGGGAAGAAGATGACGGACAATAGTCAGCTGGTCTGCAAAGTCCTTGGCCACCGTATACTCGACCACCTTCTTTTGGGTCAAGTCGCTCTTGTTCCCGACAAGGAGTTTGTTGACGCCTTCACAGGCGTACCGATCAATCTCGTGGAGCCATTGTTTCACGTTGGTGAACGTATCCTGGTCAGTGACATCGTAGACTACAATGATACCGTGTGCGCCTCGGTAGTAGGACGAGGTGATCGTCCGGAATCGCTCTTGACCTGCTGTATCCCACTGTGCTCGCGTGTGTGTGTCAAGTCAGCATGATTTCATGAAAGATAAGCTTTCGGGGGGATGAGGTTCCTACAATTTGCAACTTGACCGTCTTCCCTTCCAGTTCGATCGTTCGTATTTTGAAGTCGACACCTGATGTCAAGCAGGGAGGGGGCTGATCAGGGATCATGGTCAAGAAGAGGTGCCAGGGACAGATAAAACCATACCAATGGTCGAGATATAGCTATCGGTGTAGGTGTCATCTATCGGGAGGAGGGAAAGTAAGGATGAGTGAGCGCAGAGATGGTGATGGCGAACTCAGTTGATGAGACTGACCGGCAAATCTTAGGAGCAAACAGGACTTTCCCACCCCGGAGTCACCAATGAGGAGGAGTTCTGTTGGATGATGATAAGCGGGTCGTCAGCAAGGAGAAACTAGAGAGATGGCTGGGAAGGAAGGAAGGGACTTAACTGAACTGGCCAATTGGGTGGTGGTTGGTTTATCGGTTTGGAGACAGAGAAGAAACAAGTCAAATCAGCCAGGGAATATAAATGGGACGTGATGGGTGTGAACTGACGAGATAGTCATCTGAAAGGGGAAGAAGGGTTTTTTTGGAATGTGATGGTGTGTGTGTGTCAGTGAGGTTGCTCTTAGTTCTGATGGGTTGAGAAGAGAGACTGACAGTCTGGAGTCATGTTGTGATGGTTGGTTGTTGTTGGTTTGTTCGTTTGGTGTGATGTTAGTCGGCTGAAGATTGGCTGGCTGGGAAGCCCTGGGGCAGCCACCCGGGGGAGACCGGCCAGGAGCCAGCCCACGGGGTGTCGGGGGGAGCCCAGCCATCCAAGAACCTAGTACTATCGAGCAACCAGCAACTGCAAGTCTCTTCTTCCTTTCTTCCTGCTGCCGGATGAATTTGCCCACCTACTCCCTCGCCGACTCACCCCACTCGACCGTCCTCAACGTATGTCTGGGCGTACCACCATCAACCAGACCAGTGGTCCATCGAGCCCCCAAACCATCCTCCTCCTCCTCAAAGATCCACAACAAACCAGACCTCAAAGGGAAAGCTCCCCAGCGAGATGCGACGCATCCCGAGGATGATGAAGAAGAAGAAGAAGAACAGTGGCAGGATGCAGAGTACCGGAGGTCCATTCACACCGAACAGATGTCATCCCAGTATCCGATCGCAGCTCCTACCACAAACCATGACGAGAACCATCCGCTGCTGCAGCACACCGGCTGGGACGAGAGCTTTGCCACTGCCAACGCCGAAGGATGGACCATATATAGAAATTATCCCCTGAAAGTTCTCCACAAACACCGTCTGTAATTCCTTTTTGTAAACACCAAACCCTTGCCAGCATATTTTGAATGATTAACAGAAAATCTCGTTTGCAAATCAGTGGTGCCCAACGGCTCTTTACGTATCGTCATGCCCCTGCATCGGACCAACATCTTATATCTCGTCGGCGGCCCACCCAGTCCGCTCTACTCGCCGAACAAGGTTGTGATCTACGACTGTTCCGAGAGCAAGGCGGTGTTCTCGATCGAGCTGACTTCGCCGGTGCTGGGACTGGCGGCACGGCGGGACAAGCTGGTGGTAGTGCTGCTAGATCGGGTGGTGGTATTTGCGGTGAGTGCGGAGGGAGTGCGGGAAGAGGGCCAGTGGGAGACATGCTCGAATCCCAAGGGGCTCGTCTCGCTCGGCTCGGCGCGGGGGAGCAGCCTACTGGTCTTTCCCGGCCGGCAGCCGGGCAAGGTCCAGGTCGTCCATCTGCCCATCTTCCAGCCCGACCAGTCGGTCCCGCTGCCCGCCGACCCCTCCCGTCGTCAACCGCCCTACCCCTCCACCGCCATCCTCGTCGCCCATACCACGCCCTTAGCCAGTCTCGCCATTACCCCCTGTGGGAAACTCATTGCTACCGCCTCCGTCACAGGCACTCTCATCCGGATTTGGAACACCAAAACTAGCGCCCTCATCCGCGAACTCCGTCGTGGCACCGACGGCGCCGAAATCTGGGGCTTGCGCTTCAGGCCCGACGGCCTCGCCATCTGTGCTAGCAGCGACAAGGGTACCATCCATGTCTGGAGTCTCGCCGAGAAGGCTAAGTCGAAAGAGCCCCACGAGGATGGGTGAGGTCGTCCCGAAATATCTTGAAAGAGATTGAGACTGCGTTTTTGGACTTACACACAGACGTGTGGGGTTTTCATTTTTTTTTTTTAGGAAGACAGGCCGACCGTTGGCACTGTTGAAGCCCTATCTACCGAAATACTTCCATTCGACATGGTCGGATGGATTTTTCCGACTGCCGGCGCCGGGGGGGAAGACTTGTCGGACGACGGGAGGATTTCCGGGGCTGTTTAGTGGGGGGCCAGGGATGATGGGGCAGCAGACGGGCACGGCGACGACGGGGGGGGAATGGAGGGAGGGAGTTCGACGGCCGACGACGGTGGAGGACGACGTCTGTCTGGTCAGCTGGATCCTCGCCCAATCCCCCCACCTTGACGCCCCCTTCGAACCCCAGATCATCGCCATCACCCGCTCCGGCGCCTGGTTCAGACTGCGCTTCCCTACTCTTACCTCCGACTCCCATCCCTCCCCTGGCTCTCCAAGCCTCGACCGTAGCGTCCAGCTCGAGTGCGTCGAGTACCGTCGCTTCGATGAGGACGAGGACTGGAGCGATGACGACGACGACATCCATCTCGCATCCTCTTGACCCCTCTCTCTTGCATCGATCTTCATTTTTCTCCTTCCTCCCTGTGTCCTCGTCTGGTTCGGGGGCTTGGCTAGTTCCGTATTCCGCATGACTCCCTCCATCTCTCTAAACTCATCTGCCCTCGTTTGTCTCTTCCCATCTGTACCTTTTTTTTTTTTTTCGTTGTATTTTAGGTAGGGATGTGGCAGAAGAAGGAGGGGGGAGAAAGCTTGGGTGACGATACGGACATCCAGACCCATGTATCATCATGTGTACTTTTTTATACTATGTGTGTCTCTCTTTGTTGCAATTATCATCCCTATTCGTTTTGGTCCTTAGTTATCCTTTTCCCTTTTTTTTCTTGCATAGCAACTCCTTTTTTTCCTTCTTATCATGCAAAAGAAACTTATATTTAAATATACCCTGAAATGTGAAGGTGTCTTGATGGCAAAGGGAATCAGATGTGTGCCACAAAAGCCAAAAAAAAAAAAAAAAAAACCCCGAAAAAATGGACACACTCATGTACTCCTGCTTTGTTGGTCGTCACAGACGAAGGCTCTTTTGTTTGTGACACCAAGACATGCACATCGTCTCTCGTACGTACAACGACTCGCTTGTCTTTCTGTGTGTTTACTTTCTGATCATTATACCAAACAAGCACTCGTCCCTTCTCGAGCATCTGCATCTCATATGTAAAAGGCTGGCCGGGGAACGGTCCTTAATGGTTGCGCTGGTCCTACTTACTAACATTGGTGGAGAGGGAAAGAAAATGTCTCTCCGGAAAGGCCTTCTCATCTTAAGTATCAAGCACTTGTTCTCTTCCTTTGGGGATCAGAATCATTGGTGACAAATTGCTCTTCCTCATTCTATCTTCTTCCATCCTTCCTCTTCATTATCGCATTCTTTGTTATTTATCATTACTTTTCAGCTATGGTCTTTGTTGAGCAATGAGAATGGAGGACACGGTTGGAAGCTTAACTTGATGTTTAGCTATGTTAAATTCAATCTCCATCATTTGCCATCAATTAAACCCTTATATTGTGTGCGGCGCAGCAGTTGTGTTGAGACTCAGTCGGCCCAGTCCCGGCACGGCCCCTTTTCCTCAATCGAGTCGGAAACCGTGTCCGGATCGTGCCGAGCTAACCCAGTGACGCGGCTCTTTTCGTCAGACCACACCAATCTTAGGGTCTGTACCACAGAGCCTGAGAAATCGATTCTCACACGAGATTTGATTTTTTTTCACGAGAATCGATTTTCTCCCAGGATCGCGTACCATGACACCCAGTTTCTCCACATTTCCTAAAATCGATTACGCCAGGAAACATAGCGTTTGAAGAAACAGGGTTTGACCCGTTTCTCAAAAAGTTCGAATCGTTCTTTGCACCTTGTAGATCATGGATCCCACTATAGATCCTTCAATATTCTCCAGTATAGATCCTTCAATATTCTCCTCTGATCAACTCTCGGCAGAAATACCACCAAGAAACAAATTTGTCAAGCAAGCTACCTCAACCATTGCAGCTCTGTCTAGCAAGACCAAAAAAAAAAACTCGAAAACAGACGGAATGGCGAACTCTTCAGCAACCAAGGAGAAGGCGGACAAAACACCTCCCCATACGTGGACTCACGAGCAAAAAGCAGATCTACTTGAAGGAATTGCACACTGTATCAGCAAAGGCCTCGCAACAGATAATGGAAACCTCAATAAGCTTGGATGGACTTACCTTATGGATCAGATTAACGAGCGATTCGACCTCAAACTCAACCGTGAGCAGCTGAAGAATGCTAAAAATAAAATCCGAGATGTCTATGTGGATGTGAAGTTCTTGCGCGAACAAAGTGGGTTCGGATGGGATAACAAAAAGCAGGTCGTAACTGCCGATTCATCTACCTGGGATGAGCTCACCAAGGCCCACCCTCGTCGCAGCTTTGGAAAACTGAAGGACAAGCCCTTCGTCCTCTATGATCTTTGTCACCAAGTCTTTAGTGGCACCTTTGCCACCGGAGAATTGGCTGAGGCTGAGAACATGCCAGACCTCAACGAATGTCTGTTATCTGCTATCACTCCAACAAACCGGGCCGCAAAGCATCCAGCGAAGACTGCAAAGCGACCTGCCATGATACTCGATCCAGAAGATAGTGACATTGACATCGATCCCATCTCATCGGCTCCCCCAATCAAACGAACTCGCGAAGGAAAAAACGATGCTATCAAACACAGTCTGGGTGGTTTGACAAATGTGATCGCCAAGCTTACCGAAAAAAAACAAAACGAAAACGAGGGGCCATCCCAAACCTGCTCGGAGAAGGCAATGGACCGTTGCTCCACAATGTTTTCTGATGATGTATCTGATGATGAATACATCAGCTTCATCAGTGTCCTTGAAAACGAAGGCAAGGCGAGGACCTTCTTAACATTGGCTTGCACTTCAACCGAGAAGCGATGTGAGCTTTGGCTTAAAAAGGAGGCATCAAGATTAGTGAGTTCTCTTTCTCTGTGTACAAGATGTACCAGTAGCTGATCTGTTTATTTTTGTGCAGAACGATTAAAAAAAACCTCGATCACAGTCCCTCCCCCAATTTTTTTTTTTAGCTTATGTCACACTTTCTCTCTATCATTAGCTTATGTCGCACTTTCTCTCCACATCAAGTTTCTTGTATTTCCTTTATTTCCGAGCACATACACTTAGAAATGGAAAATACAAATAGATTCTAAGAGCCACAAAAGAAGGAAGTGAGCCAAAAAAGAATGCAGAGAAGAGAATAATCAATTTGAGTGGCTTGTGAGGTAAGATGTGTATTGGGCCCATAATTTATCAGCAAGTCGGTCCCGACGAAATTTCATGTAGGTGTCTTCTTGTGCTGTTGTTGGAGGGGGATTGTTGGAATCGGTCTCGGCTCTTGTACGGATGTGATCGGCTTCAGTGTAGTCCTCAAACATCGAATCAACTGCTTCATGTTTTCGCATGAAGTTCCATAGCAGACAGAGTGCATAAATGAGCCTCACTTGCTTTTTGAGATCGATCTCGGGTGCCACTTGGAGGATCGCAAACTTCTTTTTGATGCAGCCAAAGATTCGCTCAACAATGTTTCGGAGGGTTGCATGACGAAGATTATAGAGTTCTTTTTTGTTTTCCGGTCGGAGGCCAGCGGCAGCTTGCTCCTTGAGATGGTATCGTACACCTCGATAAGGAGTCATCAGACCCTTTCGCAGACCATATCCAGCATCAGCCAAGAAATATTTGTTTCCAGGGATTTTCAACCCTTTCGAGCATGCATCATTGAAGACTCGGGTATCGTGCGCACTTCCTTCCCAACCCGCAAGGACGTAGACAAACTCAAAATTAAAATTTACGGCTGCAAGGATATTCTGAGAGATAATCGCCTTTCTTGATAGAAAATTACTTTGCTTGTGAATTGGTACTCGTGCTGGAACAAAAACCCCATCAAGGGCACCCAAGCAATTCTTGAAGAGCGAATATTTTGGGTTATCGGCAACACTTGATGGGAGGGCACATGTGGTTGAGTTGAAGCGGACATGAAGGGGGTACAGTGCCACAAGGGCCTCGAGGACTAGTTCGAAATATCTGGATCAAACAGTCAGGATGGATATATTGTCTAAAGCAGTGTCAGTGTGCATATATCTTACCTGTTGATTGTGTAGAGACCACGCCGGAATTTGACTGCAGTTTGTCGCATCGAATTGTTATGACAGACTACATCCAGGAAGATGAGCACCTGCTCTTCGACTGTAACTGATCGTCCGTCCTCGAGCAGTTCATACTTTTGAATCTCCAAGATCAGAGCGTCAAAAGTTTTCTTTTCCATCCGGGTTACCTCTTTGAAAAAATCCGCCCGAGAATTTAAGATGAGCTGGGGGTAAAGAGCTTGTCCACCATCGCCATAGTATGCCTTGAATTCGTACTCGTTCCAGTGTTGTGATACTATGAGAATTGCCGCTGCCACTGCAGCGATTGCGACGAGAATTTCAGGATCCATGGTGTTGACTCGGTGAGATATGGATGTGTTCAGATGAGAGAAATTTTGCTGGAAGATGGTGTGTATGGTACGGGATTTTGCGAGGACCGATTGTTCTGAAACAGAAAAAAAGAAAATTGAAAAAGTGCTTTTTTCGCCGAGGCAAGAATCGATTTCATAGAAACCAAAAAGCAGTGGTACAGACCCTTAGTTTGGTCATCCCAAGCACCATGTGTGATGATAGGATTCCCAGGATTCAGTGGAATATCACAAATACAGTTTGCAAACCCTATTTGCAATATTATGCAAACTTGAACTTAATGTATGATAGGGGAAGCCAAACGCAAGCCTGAGTGAGGAAAGCAAAAGAGAAACAAAGAGACAACAGTGAAGTTGTGCAAGGTCCAAGCATGCAAAACCTAACCTAAATAAGTACCAACTGTAGATGACCAAGCTATCCTAAACCTAACCCTGTTCCTCCTATCTCACCCTATGGTCCCTTCATCATCACACCTTGATGGGCAACAAGCCATAGAACAGCCAGAGCACGAAATATCAGGTTAGATATTTTGAGATTAGACATAAAGAAACGACCTGAGTGAAACATATAAATTGGCCTATTAGAGCAGTTCATGTACTGCTGATTTTTTTTGCTGATTTCCGCTGCTTGGCTGCTGCCGTAAAAAGGTAATTGGGCCAGCAAGCATCAAATGGTGGGTATTTCAATTCAAAGCTTATGAGCTCACCATACATAAACCTTCCTTAAACTTTACTGATGTAGGTTCAAGTTGGCAATTTTATCACAAAATTAGCAGTACATGGACTGCCCTATTGACTGATACCGCCACGGCTTGTAAGTTGTGCGTCAGCATGCTAGCACCAATAACCTCGACACTATTGAGGGGCCGCAGTGGGCCAGCCAAGCTCACCTCTGCTACAGGGCCTTGGCTCAGGTAGAACCGTTCCAGGAAGAGGGTATGGTGGTCGAAAAGCCACGTGGATCATAGCTTGGTGGGCCTGAAGATACTTGTCAATTCACGGGGCACAGTCCAAAACAAGAAATAAAGGCGAACAAAAAACACGTTTTATGATGGGAGAAAAATGTGGACAACATAACAGAGCTATTGAGAGAGACACTTGATTATCATCATCATGCTGTGTCGACTTTCTTTGATTCCAACTTGAAGCATGCTGAAATGTCCATATGGAAAATAGGAGTCAAGGCAATCGAACAATTATCAATTTAATGAGCGTAGAAACGGGATCCCAAGGATGACGTAGGTGTGCCCTGGCGTGGCAGTATATGAAGATTCCAATGTAGGGGTTCAAGCAAGGACCCAGATGAAGGAGAGGAGAAAAGCGGAGTGCCACAGGGAGAGCTGAATCTGACTTCCACCTGAGCCCTTTGCACCCTTTTCAGGGGTACCTGAACTGTTTGAAGTAGGACCTGCAGCGGCGATCGACCCGGGCTTAGCGACGCCAGGCGATGATACCACGCTGGAGTTTCCTGCGACGGTACCAGCTGCAGTCCCGTTTGTTGCGGAAGACCCGGCGGTCTCGATGTAAGATGCTGAGAGCGGCTGGCCGAGACAGTCAGAGATGGATTGGATCTTCACGCCTGGAGTCTTCAGCGCAGTCGGCAAGAAATGCTGCAATGACAAGGCAACAGTTTGGCTGAAAAGATCGTGCGTAAGAACTGCGGATCATGACGAAAAAAAAAAAAAAAAAAAAAGCT
>SMGU01004649.1:0-28048 GCA_004348175.1 Puccinia novopanici
GAGAGTGATTGGGTTGTGGAGTGCTTCTCCAACGTCCACATTTGATTAAACATGTGTCATAAAAGAAAGAGATTTTCAACAAAAAAAACTGTTGGTAGGCTGCAGACCAATACTGTGAATCATGTCTGTCTGTTATGGCTTGGTTTGTCCATCAAAGCAACGTACATAAGGCTTCGTTTGGCAGGCATCAAATGTAATAAATAAATAAGTCCTGGTTTGGCAGGTCCCAAACGTACATAGGGTGATGACGGTCATCCCAAAGCATGTTTGGAATGACCAGTCATAACATATCCTTGCTGACTGAAAATGACAGTGCTTTATTTTCCCCAGCCAAAAGAGAAATATTGGGTTGACACAAAATAACCTGGCATAAATATAGCCAACCTACCTTCCTCATCATAAACTCATCCCTCCCCCCTTATAAATCCAAAGCATACTCATTTGTGATCCATATCCCCCCCAGAAGACCTCCAACATGTCCATCTACTCGGCCTCACCTATCCATCCTGCCTGTCACACAACCTCCTCTTCCTGCTACTCTGGCCCCACAAACATCTCCAGCTCACCAAAAGTAACCACCTACAACTCTGTCACCATTATCAAATCTTCATATTCAAGTGTCCACTGACACCAATGTGCACCAACATCCTGTAGCTCATATGCATACTTTGCAGCCATGGTATGGAGGACCCACCCCATCTCAAGTTTCAACTCACACAAGGCTCAAATTTCATTCCTTGAAGCCCCTCCCAAGCCCAAGGAGGTGTAACTAGCTGGTCACATCTGCATGGAAGTGGCCCCATCCTTACAGCTTAGAAGAACTTGCAATGGCCAATGCTGTGTTGAAGCTTTACGTTGAGGCAACATTGGAGGGAAAACAATCCAATGGCAGGTTCAAAGCAGAAGTACACCAAAAAATTTCAAAGAAATTGAATGATCAGTTTCCTGGCTCTGACTTTACAGAACAAAAAGGCAAGTCCAAACTCAGCCAAGTGGTTTTCTTTGTGTTTTATTGAAATTGTAGCAGAAAGGCTGGTGCATTCTCAACAGAATTTAAAAAAGGGGCATGGCACTAACTGGTAAAATATTTTAGAGAAAAGGATGGAAATGGCCACAGCTTGACCATTTAAACTCAATTCCAAAAACATAATGCCAAAATGAAGAAGAATAAATAATTAAATAATTGAATAATTAAATAATTAAATAATTAAATAATTAAATAATTAAATAATTAAATAATTAAATAATTAAATAATTAAATAATTAAATAAGTAATTTTAGCAAACCAGTGCAGATTCTCTAAGTAGGATACACTGAACCAAGTTAGGTTTTATAGCAGTTCTTTTCATGATGAATCCAATCTGCTTTTGATTTCATTCCACATTCTTCAAAATCTAAGTTTGAATTATTTCTTATTTGATATTCAAATATAATATTCTCATATTTTATCTTGAGAGAGTCACAAAATCAACAATCTAGAATGAATATCTCTGTTCATTTGGTACAGTCTCAATTCAGAATCAAATAAAATAAACAGCAACCAGGTCACATATTGTACTGAGACCCCTAAATTTTGTTACCAACCAAAACAGATACCACAATATGTTCAAACTTATTAAGTACCAAATAACAGATATAATTTTTTTTTTCAATAGCAATACTGTTGATTATCATATTTGGCGTGATTCTGAATGAGAAAGAATCATCCTGCCAATTTTAGGGTGAGTTTTTTAATAGAATGGGAAAAGATAAAATTGAAGAAGACACCAACAAAATTATAAGTGTATTTTTGCTTTGTGAGGAGTGCTGCCAAAGATTTCCTATGCATTTTCATCCAGATGTTGAGAATACCCCAGAGGGCTGCTTGCTTATTTCCAAACCCCCCGTGTGAGTATTTTATTTTCAACTGATTCATGATTCCAATGATGTTGCTTTCTACATTGACGCCGTGATCAGATTCCTGATGATTCTGCGCTAGCTCCTTTTTGCACAAGTAATGTTTGAAAAAGTCCCATGCTTGTGCTATTTGGAATCCAGTTTTGCCAGTTTCCTTGCTTTCACAACCTTGATTTGGTTGTTGTGTTGATGATTTTGGAAGTGGAACAATGGTACTGATCATCTCAACATAAAACAAGAATAGGATGGCTGTATTCTTAGTAGGAGCGTTGATATTCTTCAGTTCTGATTCCAAATCAATGCCGCTTTGCCTTCCCCAGTGCTCAAGCCAAATCTTCTGGTTTGTCAACAGATACTTGTAAGCTTGCATTTTTATAGATTCTTTCTGCGAAGTCTTGTGTTCACAAGCCTTGGAGATCAATTTGTTACACCTACACCGCACATAAAAGTCTTTATCATGCTTCACTAAGCTTTCTTCCGTCATCACAAGCTCATTGGGCCTGAGCCCTTCATCCAACAAGTGTTGTAGTCTTTCTGAAATTACCTCTCGAGTGCACCAGTTGCTAGAATGTGGACCTGAAAGTTCAAACACGTCCTTACTAAACCTCAAATTTTCCGCTCCAATGGATTTTGCGTTTTGCACATGATGACTAGGAACATGATTCTGATCAACCGAAGCTGCTCCGTATGAACTGGCTTGCGAAATTTCTTGCGAGTTGGAAGACTCGATGAGAATAGCCTTTCTTTTCCCAGTCAACTTAACGTGTTGGGCTTTGTCTGAGGTACCGGCCTTGTGATTGAGCAGAGCAGTCGAGCTAGTGTCGTAAGGGGACAAATGGGAGTGATGCAAGATGGACCGCTGTGGGGCAATAGACTTTGGATCAACATTAGTGCCAATAAAAACGCCCATCAGTTTAACCATCTTGTGAGGCCTAATTGCTTCCTGAACGACACATGTACCGGCAGATGGGGTGAAAGTGTTGGCCGAAGTATCGGCTGCCGCTGGATGGCAATGAATTTCTGCAGCATGATTAGGTCTCTCGGGTTTTCGGCTCGAGAACGACTGGTCGACTCTGCTCGAAGCTGTTGGGTTGTTGTCCATTGCTTGATCCTTTATCGGCAATCTACTTGTCCTTGGACGCTTAGAGCCCCAGTAACTAACGGCTCCCAGATTATTCGTCCTTGACGGACGTCGAGTCCTTCTGCCACCTGTCGGAATGATCGCGGCCGACGGTTGGTTTCTGAGCTGGGCCGGAGGTGAAGATGGCGCAGCAGAACTCGAAATACTATGTCCATCCATCCTTTCCTGTAATCCGTGCATGTCAGACTGGCAGAAATGTCCGCTACTCTTGCATATTTTCGAATCGCTAGACTGGGGTGTAAAGATTTCGCCTGCGCCATCAGAAAGCTGCTCCAGAGAATGGCTTGAGAGGCTTCCAGCAATTACATTCCAGCTGACCAAGAGCAATAGACCCACAGTCTCACGAATACTGCTTTTCATGTCTGGATGTCCAAATTGATGGGGTTGCTCAAAGTGTTAAGTGACAATATTGAGCCGGGCCCAGCTGGGCTGGACACTAGTCCCGATGCTACAGGCGGCACGTCTTAGCGCCTCGGTTACACCTGTAGCAGGGCTGCACAAAGCGGCACAAGTCCGACGTCCCCTCCGCGCCCCCAGTCCGAGTACGTGCCCCGGCCGGCGAGAACCGTCGCGGTCACCGTGCCATGGTCAACGGTCCCACCGGCGCAGGTTGAAACCGCTCCTGCGTCGTTGTATGAGGTCATCGGGACCATTAATATTACCGTCGCCGTGACCTGCGTTGGTATTGGATGGCGAGCAACGGGGCCGGATGCGACGCAGTGATCGTCCATGTACCGTCACGGCTGCGCGGTAATGATGGTGATCTCGTATTTTTTTTCACCCCTCTGGTCATCAGGGGACGGATGCCTTGATCGGTTGCGCTAATTCTGCGCCATGGAGTCGGTAAGCCCCGAACTTAACACAAGTCCCACCGACCGGACCGCAGGGAGGGACTTGCGAATTGTACAGGTTATTCGGCGTGGATCCTGAAGTCCAGAATCCTGATTTTTGGTGGTACTCAACTTCAATAGCTTGGCCACCCCCCTTCCTGTCCCCCAAAACCCTCTAGCTTAACCCAATCCCCTCGTTTCAGAGGCTCGCTCCGTGTGAGCAGTCGTGTTTGTGGCCTGGAAGCTTTGGCTTCTGGAGGCTTTTTTGGCCTGCCTCAGAGTAATCTCCCTGTTGCTCAGGAACCCACCAGGCATTTTGAGCGCCGTGAAGAGGCCCATGTAGCTGGCCATGATGGCAATTCAATGTTTTTTCTGGTGAATCAATCCAAAAAGAGTTTCAAATAATGATTATGAAGAAAATTTTTGGAAAAAATAAAAAAATAAAATTTGTGAATTTTTTTTAATTTTTTGCTGATTTTCAAAAATGTTTAATATGCATTTGAAGCACCTAGAAAACTCAGAGAGTATAGCCTGGAATGTGATAAGAATGCTAATAAATGAAAAAATTTTGAGCCAAAATAGCCAAGCAAATTTAGTGGCCATAGAAACAGGCCTGAAAATTGAATTAGATCTGATTTCAGTGCAAAATTTATTTTAATTTCAATTTTTGGCCCTGTTGTGCTGGTCACTAAAGTTGCCTTGTTATTTTGGTTCAAAATTTTTTCAGTTATTATCATTCTTATCACATTCCAGGCTGTACTCTCTGAGTTTTCTAGGTGCTTCAAATGCATATTAAACATTTTTGAAAATCAGCAAAAAATTAAAAAAAATTCACAAATTTTATTTTTTTATTTTTTCCAAAATTTTTCTTCATAATCATTATTTGAAACTCTTTTTGGATTGATTCACCAGAAATTGTGATTTTAACTGTGGTGGTTGAACTTGTTGAATGAAAAGTGTTGTGACAAAAACTTTTGTCTAGGCACTGTACAGCTGCCTGGTTGGGAAGGCCTCAGAAGACTCACACATCTCAGAAGCTGTAAGTGCATAACGTTGTGGGAGGAATCAAATTTTGTTATTTTTTTGGTGCTTCTCCTTTGGTGATGGGCAGACCAGAGTGACACCAACAGAAAGAAAAAAAAATCAGAACTTTACAATAGTCTATTGGGCGGATGGAAATTACATCAGGAAGAGGTATCAATAGGCAGGGGAAAAAAACCTCACCAAGAAGCCTCCTGCTTTCACCTGAAAAGTGCGGCTTTAGAGCAACTGCATTGGTTCCGGTTTTAGTGTGGATTAGCATACTTAATCCTACACCTCAAACACATCAGGGAGGATTATGTCAGATGTAACTACTCCTAGGAGTACGATTTGGACTATCAGGGAGCAAATTTGTTCCCTGCTAATCCATGGATGAACTCAAGTTTGAATATAAAAAACACACATGATTAAGCAGGATTAAGCAACATATCCTGCTATATATGTACCATCTCTATCCCTCCCTACAGCATAGCAAAACAGGACAACACAACACAAAACAGTCTGCAATGAATAGCCCTTTTTCCATACAAAATTGTTGACAGAAGTCGCAAGTATTGTAGGTACAATCTGAATCAAAATAATCCGCCATGAGCCTTTTGTGATTTGCGAGATGATTTTGTTCTTTGTTGGGGAGGCGTGATTTTTTTGTGAAGGTTGAATCTTCATTGGAATCGCTTGAGCCAAGGAATTTGGTGATGTCTAAGTTGTCATCCATGATCTGCTCAAAAATTCTCCTTCCATGCTCCATACGGTGTTGTAAAGCTCAAAAGTGTCAATAAAGACCTTTTGCTGAGTGTAGAAAGGGGTGAATGAGGATACCTCTGCCTTTCTGTGGTTCTAGACACTAAACAAGCCCCCCAATCTCGGATTGGAAGGTTTAATAAAGTGATAGGAGGGGTGTATCAAGATACTGATGTTGTTTAGAAGGGGCTTGGGGTTCATATGAGAAAGGGTGTTATAAAGGTGAGTGATAAGAGGGGGAATTGAACAGAGGTTGGTGTTGATAAAGAGGGGTTAAGAGTGTTGAGTGTTGAGTAATGATGATGATGATGATGAGTGATGATGAATGATGATGAATGTGGGAGCAAGTGCTTCAACCAAGGATTGAACACAGGTCCTAGTGATGGGGGCTTATAGATTGAGAGAAGGGGGTTGGAATTTATAGAGGAGTGAAAAGCCTAGTGGTAAATGAACCTGTCAGACCAAGGTCTTGACCAGAACTTGAACTAAAAGCCTTGTGAAAGGGTTGTGAAAGGGGTTGTTGGTGGTATAAGGGTTGTAATAATATAAATAAGGGGATTGTAATTGTAAAACTATAATATTGAGGGGCTAATAATACAGAGTGACCAGATGGATAGTATTTATAGGGGATAAAGACTAATAAGGGTGTGTGTAAAATCTGATGCCAGAATCTGGTGAGGAAGGGGGAAACAACTGGAGGAGAGCCCCCTTATATAGACAAAGGTGAGGGAATTTAGCTACAAGGTGAGAGTGGAATGAGGGATTTTGGCTGGCCTAGCTACACAGCATTGAGGGACTTATGCTAGACTGAGGGATTTGTGCTGGCCTGAAAATGCCATGGAACACAATGGAACAACCAAAAATGAGGGGGAAAAAAGTCTTCAGGTCATGTGTATGCACAGCCTGTCAACAAAAAGAGGGTGTAAAGTGAGGAAAAATAGGCAAAAATAGCTCAGACCCTCTGTCAAGTGAGTGATGCTCAGCAAAAGCAACAAGATAGGGGTAAAAAGTACATGTGTCTGCATGACAGCCTGCATGGGATCTGCATGAGCCTGCATGAGACCTGCATATGACTTCATACAACTGCATGGGATCTGCATGAGCCTGCATGAGACCTGCATGAGACTGCATGAGACCTGCATGTATGTCTACATGACCATGTAATTGTGTGTAGAGGGTTGTTGTTGTATGTGTATGGTGTATGTAGTATGTTGTTTTATTGGTTGTGTAATTTACTGATGGTTGTGTAAGGAGTGTGATATGTAAATGATAGTGGTAATTGGTGATATGTACTGATGGCGGCCAAGGAGGGTGTGTAACTTCTGATCCAAGGGGTTTGAGAGGTTGCCATCCAAGGTGACCATAGGGTAAATTGAGCCGTAGAGTCCGTTTCTCCAATCAGATTTTCTGATTTCTGGCTGCTAGTATGATAAAAGAAGGGAAAAAGATAGAAAGAAAAGGAAAAAGAATAAAAGTAATAATTTTTTAATTTTCAACATTTAAGAATACCACAGTGTCGTGGTTTGATGTCGGAATCTGGGAAAACTGGGTTCATGGTTGAATCCAATGTGGTTGGAAGTATTAGGAAATATTAAATAGGGTAGTCCAGACTTTTAATACCAACCAATGTGTTTGACTCCCAAGATTAAGTCTAATCCCAGAGTCTCTCTAAACCTAATCCTGGGATAATCCCATGGACCAATGCAGTTGCTCTTAGTCGCAAGTCCCTCCTTCAGAGGCTCGCGCCGCACCTGCCCGCCTCAGAAGCAAGGGACTGGTACTAAGTTAGCAAAACCCTTGCCCTTGAGACCAAATGAAAGGCCTGATTTGGCTCTTCAATCCCACCTACTCCACAGTCTTGATATCCCCTCTGGCCCTGATACAGAGCGTGTTGTGAAAGGCCTCCCTCCCAGATTTTTATTTCAGAGTTAACCTGCCATTATTTTACTTCACACATATTATGTAGTTAAAATATAAAATAAAATGTCACACAGCTGACAATGTTAAAATGTCTGGCAAGTTTGGCCTGTATGCCTGACAGGTTGAATAATTACGGCGTGTCAGAATGGGCAGTATACGGAAACAGGTCATCTTACAAGCAGCAGCCATGAATGGAGGGCTTCCTGTTGCCCAGATTCCTTAATCTGGAGCTTCCAGATCTAACTCCCAAACTTTGTTTGGTGATGAAAATTGATGACAGTCAGGTTCTCACCACTAAACAAAGTTTGGAATTTAGATTTAGCCTGTCTAAATCAGGCATGCCAGACCAACCAGAAGTCCTCCAATATTCAGGAGGAGGGAAGGGGAGTGGGGGGGGACCAGTGTGACTGCAAGAAGCACACCTACAAGTTTGTGCGCTTGCCAGGGGCACAGGTGGGGTGCAGCAATGGCGGTGATGGGTTGAATGTACGTATGTGGGATTTCATGATGATTGTTTTAAAAATATTAGCCCAGTTCACATAGGGCCATTTTACAGCATGTCACAAAAATGGCAACTGCTTGTGCCATACATTTTAAAATAAAAACCCCTAAAATTTTAACCATAAGTTTGTTGACACATCTGCTTGTCAAGTATTGGAAAAACAGCAATTCAAATAGAAGAGATGTTTCTTATAAAAATAAATGAAGCAGAAAAAAGTCTGAAAGTACCAAGTAACTCAATCAGTGGGGCTTAAGTGCCAGTGCAGAGAGTTCTTTTGTTGGGGCTCAAGTGCCAACAAAAGGATCAATTTGGTAATGACTGTTGATTTCTTTACTCTTTCTGGGCACAGCTTAAATGGACTAGATACATGCATTGAGTTGTGGTTGTAAATAGATAGGTTAAGCTGGTAGAGCAAAAAAAGGGGTTTGAATAAAGGAGCAAGATAATAAAAATAAATGACAAAATCAAAGAGCAAACAATCAAGAAACTGAACATCAAGTCCATCCCCACAACTGCTTGCCCCATAAAATATCCTGCATATTTCCATATCCACCAGTTTTTTTCCACCATATCCTCCCCACTATCCTGTTTTTCATACACACCACACCACTCCACCCCCTGAAGTGAATCACAGCAATTCAGCAATACTTTTCTCAAAAACTTTCAACCTACCCCTTTGACTCTCACATTCTCTGTTTCTCATGGACAAATCACAAGGATCCACCTTGGTAAGTTGTCCTCCTTGTTTGGTTGGTCCCAACAAGCCCATGTCCACTAACATTCAATCCTTGCAGATTTCTGAATCACAGATGGATGCCTCCAACAGATCTCTGCAGATGGAGATGTCAAATCAACCCAATTCCTCAAGCCAAGTTCTGAACAGTGCAACACACCCAACTCAACACTGTTGTTGCACTGAAGCTGAGATGGAGATCTTTTGTGCTGAGCAGGATAAGGCCTGCCTCTGCAGAGAACAATATCATGAGATGGCTTTATTAGTCAAAGAACAAGAGAAAAAATCCTACCAGGATTGCAAGCAAACATCAACCTCTGGAAGATCTTGAAAAACCTCTCAATCAGAAGGAACCAAGCACTGAGGGAAGCAATTTACTTGTGAAGACTATGAGTATTCTATGAGCTATGTTGAAGATTCAAAAAACTATATGGCATTATTTGGAAATGGGTCTAAAACTACTGTTGGAGTCAAAAAATTGACAAAAACACAAGCTTTGGATGTTTTCACCAATTGGATGAACCAGTTCAATCCAGAATTAATATTAAATGGATGGCGACTAAAGAAACATATCAAGCATTGGAAGAAGAATTACATTGAAGCTAGAAATTTTGAGCAAAATGCAGGCACTGGTATCAAAAATGACAGAGTTCCCCAGTCTTTGTACAATGTTCTTGAGGAGAAATGTCTTTGTTGTTATCATTGTCTTGATGCTTTGTTCCATGAAAAATAAAACATGATTTTCTGATTTGAATTTGATCACTCTCTACCCAATGGTGATCAGGCTTTAATTCCACTGGATAGCAAAGAGGACAGTGGTATGGGTAATATGGTTCTGCTCAAGAGCAGTGATGCCAATTCTGAGGGAAAAGCATTTCCCACAAACAAGTCTGTTGGTTAAGCTCAAGGATCACCTGGAGAAAATGTATCACACAATGTGTATACTTGTACCAATGAATCTCAAAATACCATTGAAGAGTCCATCAATTTCAATGCCATGCAAGGCTCAATAGATTTCAGTTCTTCAATAGACCAAGGCAAGCCCAATATGTTAAGATTTTAGGTCAAGACTTGGAGGTAATGAGGGGCAATCTTGAGGGAAGAAGATTGGACCAAGGAGCTTAAGTGGGTCAGGAAAATTATGATTCTGACTTGATGCTTTTATTTTGACTGGTAAACAGCCAGAATAAATAGCAAACAACAATGAGCACAAAATGTGGCAGGAAAAACAAGATTTAAGCATATGGAGACAACATTGTAATTTAGCAATGGAAAGAAAAGAAAGCATTAAAATTTTGTACTAGAAGAAATCAATACATCATTGATGGAAAGTAAAACAAGGAAACATAAATTAATGATGGATAGAGACAGGGAACAGCATCAAAATATTTTGATGGAAAGAAAGAAAATAATAAGAATGATAATGAGGGGGGGTTATATTTGTAGGAGGTGGTGGATTGAGACTGAAGAGAAATGTGAGCAGAGAACCAGCCAGAATTCTGACACAATCAAATTACTGGATCAACTCAGAAGGCCCTTCCCCTACCCCAACTCCATTTGGTACCTTACCAAAGGTTTTGTCTGATCTCCCTTCCAATTCAACAAGCCCTTCACCATCTGTGGCCCCTGGTTGTACTCAATCTTTGGCCCATGGACATTGTGGTGTTCCATTTTTGTTACAATGCCAAAAGCACATGGCAGGGGTATTGTGAGCATACAGTATTTACAAGAGGAGGAAGTGTTATCATGTTTGGGCTAGGATATATACAATATGGAAGGAAAATAATTACATGGATAGGGAAGTATGGCTTGACTGGGAATGGATCCCAGGACGTGTCAAGGCTGGGTGACTTTATGTCTTAACCAGGGATTTAACAGAGGATGTACCAAGACTAGGAAAATTTGTGTCTTAACCCGGGATGGAACATAGGTTAGGTTCAGTTATTAGGGTAAGGAGTTTTTTAAGGGTGGAATAATGGTTAGTAAGGGTTAGGGATTTAGTATTGGGAAGAGTGGCGGAAGGAAATAATCATGTGAGGAGGGAAAATAGGTGAAGGTGGGAAGAGGGAAGAGAGGCAGAGACCCTGAATATTGGATGAGGAAGATTGTATTGGAATGTTCTGGAATCAAGGAGGTGTTTGAGATATGAAACATGATACAGGTGTGAATACAGGTGCCCTGGCTTGAAACACATCTCAGGACTGCATGTACTGTGCCTAGACAAAAGTTTTTGTCACAACACTTTTCATTCAACAAGTTCAACCACCACAGTCAAAATCACAATTTCTGGGGAATCAATCCAAAAAGATTTTCAAATAATGATTATGAAGGAAAATTTTGGAAAAAATAAAAAACTAAAATTTATGAATTTTTTTAATTTTTTGCTGATTTTCAAAAATGTTTAATATTCATTTGAAGCACCTAGAGAACTGAGAGAGTACAGCCTGGAATGCAATAAGAATGATAATAAATTAAAAATTTTTGAACCAAAATAGCAAGGCATATTTAGTGACCAGCACAATAGGCCCAAAAATTGGAATTAAAATAAATTTTGCACTGAAATCAGATCTAATTCAATTTTCAGGCCTGTTTCTATGGACACTAAATTTTCTTTGCTATTTTGGTTCAAAAATTTTTCATTTATTATCATTATTATCACATTCCCGGCTGTACTCTCTGATTTTTCTAGGTGCTTCAAATGCATATTAAACATTTTTGAAAATCAGCAAAAAATTGAAAAAATTCACAAATTTTATTTTGCTTTTTTTTCCAAAAATTTCTTCACAATCATTATTTGAAACTCTTTTTGGATTGATTCAGCTGAAATTGTGATTTTAACTGTGGTAGTTGAACTTGTGGAATGAAAAGTGTTGTGACAAAAACATTTGTCTAGGCACTGTACTGTGCTTTATGTGGCTTTGGAATGTTCCAGCACATGCTAATACACCCAATAATGACATCATGCTGTGCAGAATATGACATCATGCTGTGCAGAATATGACATCATGCTGTGCAGAATATGACATCATGCTGTGCTGAAACATGTTTCAAGTAAAAATTTCCCAAGAGAAATTCCTCTGCAGAAAATATGTTCCCTCTTCAACATAAAAGGAGGTCCTCTCCCCCCTCAATCCAACTTTTCCTCACTGTCTCAGAGGATCCTGTCCTGATCTACCAGTTAGTAGCTTGTGGTTAGTTATTTAGTGTTATTAGTAGTTTTAGAAACTGTCTCATAGGAGCCTGTCCTGATCTACCAGTTAGTAGATTGTGGTTTGTGTTTAGTTAGTTAGTTTTATTAGTAGTTTTAGAGACTGACCTTTCAGATAAAGAGTTTGTCCTGATCTACCAGTTAGTAACTTTAGTGCTTTGTTAGTTAGTATTAGTAGTGTTTTTTAGTGTTATAGTGGTGAGTCTGAGTAGAGTTTTAGTTAGGAGTAGTAGCAGTGTTAGTGTCAGCCTTAGAGATAGTAGTAGTAGTAGAGAAACACCCAGAACAATCATCAACAATAAAAGATAGTAGTAGTACTACGTAGTAGACTTTATATATATTAAACCCCACTGGTTATTATCCATCATCTGGAGTTTGTGTTAGGTCTGTTAGAGTATTTAATAAGGTGATCTAGGTCTGATAGAGGCTACTATACATAGTAACTCTGTCTTGTAATCATCCATCTATATTTAAATATTGATTCAAGATTCCTTATATTTGTGTAGTACTATTAGAGTGGCAGGTCTTTCAAACCACCCGTCAGTTGTAATAGCTTTTACCTAGTGAAGAAATTGATTTCCCCCTCAGAGGATCTTTAACAAATATTATTATTTTTCCCACAGGAGTCCCATACCGTCCATCTCCTTGGCCAAACCTGAAACCCTCAAATTCCTTCATGGGATCTTTCCATGTCCTGTCTCCATCTCAATCAGCCTCCAAGATATCTATGGTGGGGACCTTTGCAAGCTCTACCAATTGCCAATTAAGCATGCTTGAGTATCAGTTGACTCTTTAGAAACAACTACTTGAACAAGAGGAAGTGTGATTGGAGAGGGATCAAGCAATGCTGAAAATCAAGATGAGAGGGAGGACAGAAGGGAGGCAAGAGAAGAGGAGAAATGGGCAAAGCAATTTGATTTGGATTGTGAGAGATACAATTGAGAAGATGCATGTGTAATTTCTAAAGAAGCAAAAGAAGAACAATTATGATATGAGAAGAAAGAGATGGTAATGGATCTCCTACAACAAGGGAAGTCAACAGCTGAAGCGGATTCAATCATATGGCTCATTTATCAATTAATCATCCTTGTTTCCTGTTCCATACCCCAATTCTTACTGTTCTCCTTACTTTTCTCACTTTCAATGATTGTTTCCTTTATTTAACTATAGCATGTGGTGCATTTCTTATATGTTATTTGTGGAAGAAAGAAATAAGCAATTTACAAATGCCAATTTAAAAACAAGAGAAAAAGACAACATAATGATAAATGAGATTATAACAAGAGAAAAAAACAACACAAATTGATAAAGATAAAAAACACTAGTTCTATATGGGTAGAACACCCTCAATATGATTGAACTTGACACATTCCTGGGTCAGTAAATCATGAAAGGCCTCCACTCCTTCAGATAACACTTCTTCAGGTGTCTCCCCCCCTTCCATATCTCCATCTGAGTGTAG
This sequence comes from Puccinia novopanici, assembly GCA_004348175.1. NCBI lineage: Eukaryota > Fungi > Basidiomycota > Pucciniomycetes > Pucciniales > Pucciniaceae > Puccinia > Puccinia novopanici. The sequence goes on from SMGU01004649.1 coordinate 13,475, forward strand.
TTCACCCCATTGGTTGCCAAGTTAAGCCAACATGTGATGCTAGATGATGCATGAATACAACCATGCCACATACTGATCTTGCATGTTTCTCCAGCAATAGAGATATATAAACAAATCTCTTTCAAAGACACCCATTGAAACTTCTGTTGAGGTGGACCAGGCTACAGAAGCTGAAAGTCACAGACACTCAATCTTGTGACAGTGACCAATCAAAGATAAAATGTAGTATTTGATTAAGTGAGGAAAGTGAGATCAAAGAGCTATGTAGACTAAGTACACTACTATTTTTTATAGAAGCATACCAGGCTATAAGACTATCTCAACACCTTCAACACACCAATAGTGTGTTCATTTTGGATGCATGCCTTTTCCAGACATTAATGGGATTTGCTATTTATCAGAATATTGGCCACAGTGACTTATATGCTGGGATCACTATGTTGCTTAATTAATAGTTGGAGTTAGCCAACAGGTACTGGCCTGAAGATAAAGTTAGCATAACTTATTAAACAAGAGAATCCAAGGAAAAAAAATACCTTGGTCAAAGTAAGCTGCTGCATTCTCATATACACCCTACTGTTACCACAAGAGCCAGACCACCCACCACCCCAGTGATAAAATAAGTGATATACTTATCACAATCATATATCACCTGGGAATTGATGGAATAGCACTGCTTTCAATAATAAAACACTTTTCCATCATACCCAGGCCACTGGAATAATGGAATAGTTGTTACATCTATGAACCACATGCACCCCTTGAAGCCTTCTTGCTCCAGAGCCTGAGATATTTCCAAACTTCAAGCTGAATATTGCCATTTAACATATTGCTGACCAAGGAACACTGATGTTTCAATGAATTGCTGGCTAACTTTAACTATGTTGCCTTTTCCCACAATCAAGTTTCTTGCAATCAAGCTGACAGAAGCCCCATTTCCATTGGATCCCAAGTGCTCAAGAGTGAGGGAAAGTTGATGAGGAATAGGAAGCTGAGGACAGATACCCCTCAATGGAAGATGGTGTTCATCAAGATGGCCTGAAGTACATTGATAAAATCTTCCTTTGTGGTTCTTGAAGCCTGTTGGAAGTCATTATCTGACATGTTGAACACTCTTGCAAGATCCAAAAACTCTTTCTGGTTGGTGGTGTCAGAATCTCAGATTCATTTCTGCTCACATCCTCTCACCTCACCTAAAATCCTTGTTCCTGTCCCCAGTACCTGTTCCTTTTGCCAGTACCTGTTCCTTTCCCCAGTACCTGTTCTGTCCTGTTTTCCTGTGCCTGTTTCTGTCACCTGTCTTTTTCTATCCAGTTCACTGTCTATGCCCCCTTTGGATCTTGAAAGGGGATCTCTAGTTGTGTCTACTTAAAGCTTGCTCCGTGTGTATGAAATAAATCATCAAGTATGAGCAACTTTCATCAGGAACCATCCTGGCTCCTTGGTCCTTTCTTGCCCCTCAAGAAATCCCCTATCCTCCTTCTCAATATCTAAAGCTGAAATTCCAACAGGTGGGGGTCTTGGATTGAGGTAACAAGATGTGATTGCAATGAAGAACTGTTCTTCCATTAGATCATGGTCACTTATCAGCATGTCATACATAATCTGCAGAGTTTGGCTTCTTGGGAAGGCAATCTTGCCATTTGGAACATAGCCTAATGTAATGTGAAAAACCAGTTGGTAAATCATATCAAGTTCTTGATGCTCAAACCAAACCAGTATCAGAAAAATGTATTGCAAGAGACTTTGACACTCTGTGTAGCCTCTCATGTGTCTAAGAATAAATAGAGCAGAATTAGAAAATATTTTGATGGAAAAAGGGTTGAGAAATCACTTACAAGGGAGTTTTGATGTGTTTCTCTGAAATTGCTGGGTTTTGAAGGTTGGAGTGTGGGTGAGGTGCAATTTTTGTGATGATGGGGGATGGGGTGGTTTGAAGTGGGAGGTATGTAGTTGGATTTTTGGGGATGGATATGTTTCTGTTTGCTTGTCATGCGGAGAGATGTTGCTCATTGTCAGAAGCTTGCATAAAATTTTATGCATAAAAGTTTTCAACAAGTGGTGCCCATATTGATAATTTTAATTGCTGATGAGCAGCTATGCAGCCAGGCTGAAAAAGCTTGCGGTTGGGAGGTGGTAGTTTTTGCCAAAAAAAAAAAATACTGGGACTTAAGCCACCTCCAAACTCAGCCACACTTCCTGTAATGCAGGAAAATGGTTGACAACAAAGTGCTATCTTTTTTGGTTTGAATTTTCAGGTCTTGAGACCCACACCAAACAACTTCTGGGGTAGATTTGGATCTAGCAGCCTCATCCCACCTGCGGCCGGCAAGGTCCAGTGCTGCCAGTGTGAGTACGGTACGTCCCTCGGGAGGAGGGACTTAGTTAAGTTCGGCATAAGACGGACAAAAAAAAAACAGAAAGATTGTCTAAGGATTTCGAGAAAGACAATATCAATTTTGTTGGTTGGCCCAATTATCTGACTCGGAGGGGTGAATTACTCGGGGAGTTGCCCAGTCGGGTTAGCTTCGGTCTCCCTGGGGATCCCCGCTCAGCTCCAACTCTCCTCAACAATTTCAACACAAAAACTTCAGAAAATCCGCAAACAACAACATCAACCACTTCCAAGTCTATCATGAACGATATCTCATCTTCAACGTCATCGTCATCCGATTCAGATGAAACATCCTCCTCATCCTCCTCCAGCTTGGCGTCGACCTCAACCATCCAAAATCAACTCGTGCACAAGATCTTCTATTCTGTGTGTAATACCAACTCAGCCTCCTTCGCAATTCAGTTGGAAACTGATAACACTTTTGCCTTCAGGCTGGTCTCGACTACCAATCTCATCCACTACTCGTCATTTCCGCTTCCAGCTTCCCGCCCCAACTTCCAGCCCATCTTACCATCCACTCACTCACCCAACAGGCCCTCGACCTATTCTCGCCCATCATCTCAAACGGACCTTACTCCTTAATTATCTTTGCCTCTCCAGCCGAACATGCACCAACTCTCAAACAGATGTTATCCTCCTACAGGCTACTCGATAGGTCCTCCAGAAAGAATCTCAGTGAACTGTGGGTCGTACATCCTACCTTTTGGGCAAAGATGACTGTCAAGGTCTTCCTCAAAACTATTGTCAGCTGGAAGATGTCTCGCAAGATCAAATGGGTCAAGGATCTCTCAACACTCGCAAGTTTGGTACCCATTCATCAGTTCAGTCTCATCTCTATCTAGGATGCGTATGTCCCGATCAAGACTAACATTACACTCCTTTCAAAAAAAAAAAAAAAAAAGGGTTTGCATCCCTCCAGAGGTCTACAAGTACAACCTGACTATCGAACCATCCATTGTCGTTCCATTACCATCCCGAAAACCTCCGGTATTTAAAGTCTCTTTAGAAGAACTGATGGGCCCCGATGGTCAGAATGGGATCCCTCTAGTGATTCAAGATTCTGCAAACTGTATTAGATCGTCTGGTCAGCATATCTATTCGTATCATAACATGCATGGGTACATTTACTAAGACAATGTGAAAACAGGAATGAAATTCGAGGGACTTTTCCGCAGACCGCCTTCTCTCACCACCACTCAAATCATCAGGGATGCCTACGACCGACGACAACCAGTCAAGATGGAAGATTACCAAGACGGACCCTTCCTAGCTGCTTCGTTGATTAAATTATTCCTACGAGAGCTACCGGAGCCCATATTTCCGGCCGAGTTCTACCCACTCTTTAGAGCGTGTCCCTCTATCCATGCGCAACCCATCATCCTTTCTCACCAAGGTCAATCTTCCCTTACTTCCCACAACGAAGCCGTCCTTAAGTATATACAGGATGTCGTTTTGGCGCATTTGAAATCGAAACCGGCATCAATCCTACTCGATTACGTCTTGAAACTATGTCATGATTTAGCTCTTCACTCAGGTCATTAAACTCCTTTCAATCCACCCCTCCCCTCCTCAATTCCCTTCTTCGTCTTTCTTGAACCTGTGCCTGACTTGTGTTTCCCGGACATCATTTGATTCAGAACACAACAAGATGGATGCTCATAATTTGGCCACTTGTTTGGCTCCAACAATGATCAGATCCAGTGACCTGATATCTGACGCAATGATGTGCAAGCTACCTAGCCCATCATCAAACAAGAAATCGCCTGACTTGGGAGCTCAAGATATCAAAGGGCCCACTAGCTTTACATCCATCTTGAAGTTCATGATTTCTTGGTGCGTTTTTTTTTTTTTTTTTTTTTTTGCTGACATATACCCCGATACTCACAATCCCCTCTTTGAAATTCTTATTGCTCCTATCACCCAATCAGCTATCCGTTAGTATTCCAAGAACCACAAGATCACAATAGTCCGACTTGTTCGAGTCTATGTAGTCTGAGTAACTCACCAGACTTCCAAGACTGCCAATCCACTATGGACTCGTCTCTCGTCTCCTATCGGCCATCGCCCTGTGACACGCCACAAACGACCAGGATTTTCGAGCCGAAAGAATATTCGAGTACCTTGCTCCACAAGCTCCTCGCTGTTCGACAGCCCCTCGCGAGTCACCTCCCTTTGCGGTGCACGATCTCACAGGTCGGCCTCTCGCACGCGTTTTCGTTGTCCGATGGCCGGCGCAGTCGTCTTGATCGGGCTCGTCCTGCGAGTATGGCAGGGTTCTGTCGGGACGAGAAACAAAAGTTTACCGCGACGGTCCATGCCGGTGAAACTCAGATGACACACCCTTCGCGCGGCTTATCCTCACTATCACAAGCCGTCGAGCCCATTCCCATCTTCTCCTCACCCTCCTCTACCCCTGTGGCTCAACCTTGCAACAACATTCCAACCTCGTGCTCTCTCCCTTCTACCCCTACCTCAACTTGTCGGCCTCCCTCTCACTCGTCTCCAGCTTTTCTTCTAAATCATCAGTCTCGCCTCGCCAACTCTTAAGAGTTGAACGAACTCGACTGACTGCTCCTCTTGTCTTCGTGTTTCGTTTGCCCCCATTTCTCGTTCTTTTTCATTCCTGGCTTCCTCCCTTCAATCGCATTCTGAATTTTCTTTACCCCCCCCCCCTTTTTTTTCTTATGGACATTTTCCTTCTCACACCCCACCGGCGATGTATCCTTTCCTTCGGTATGACTTGTCCCTCGCTTTCAATCGCCCTTGTCATATTTCCAGGTCGAATGGACCTCTTTCCTTTTCTCCTCCCTATTACCTTTTTGAACACTGTCTTGTGTGACTTGACAACGGATGTGTCCCAGCTATTTCGGATTAGTCTGCTCATCTCTTCGCTTTCTCTCGCTTGTACTATTACCTGTATCGTTACCATGTTGTACCTGGACTCATCCCTCACTAGATCATGTTGTACTGTTTTTCTCTTGTATTCCTCGTTTTCCTCTGACTTCACTACACGTCAACTCGAAGAACTTTGCTTGGACTGTTGAGTCACTGCGTGCTGTCAAATATATACTCACATTTCTCTGAGGTGGGTATCGTTGGGGCAGATGGCCGAGTGGTCTAAGGCGCTAGTTTTAGGATACCATCAACCCCTGATGGAATCGTTGTTGGAATCACTAGTCTTCGGGCGTGGGTTCAAATCCCACTCTGCTCATTTACTTTTGTTGACGATGTCTGCATGTATTATGAAAAGGTGCCTTTTGGTTGGTTGATAAAACCAAATAAGAAGGGTCAACAGAGCTTTGCACCAGCCCTCCCTCAAAAGAGCAAAAGCATGCGGTCTGGTGATTTTTTTTGCTTGCCTCATAAACCAACCCATTGAACAAGACACACCTTGTATTCTTAGTCATATATGTATCTCATTATCTTGCATCCTCACAATCCAGACTTCATGGCATTAGTTTCAATGGGCAACTCTGACCAGCAAGAATCCCTTGCTCAATCACCCCAGGCAATTGGACTGAGCTTGCATGCATCATTTGCCATCATGTTGGAAGCATCTTTCATCTTTCACACTTTGTACTTGGCCTTTATTGTGTGTCAAGTGCCGCTGGGCACAAACCCAAGGCCGCTTTTAAGGCCAGAGACAAAACTAAGAAAAACTTAGTTAGACCTTTCATAATTAACATGAGGTGTTAAAATAAGGTCCTTGTCAAGTTATTGTTATGTAAATAATAAATAAATCACTATGACAGTATTATTGTGGCTATACTCATCAGGATAAAATATAGTACATGTTATGGTATATTGATTCAAGGATTATAATAGCTTATTATAGCTTATTACATAATTTATTCTTATATAATCATGTAAATAACATTTGTGTAACTAGTTGGATAATATCATGTATGGTCATATTATCTCTGTGGTTGACAGCTAATATGTGAAGATGTTGTCAGAAACGGCATGACCGTTTCCAAAGCAATGAAAACATTCAAGGTCTCCAGGTTCCAGCTCCAGAGGATCCCTCTCTGGTCAAGAAAGTCAAGAAAATAATTTCACCTGTGGGATCAAGACCAGGCTTCTTCATCAGCCAGAGCAAAAATCTTCAACAACCCTTACAAAGCTTGCACAATTTATCAAAGAAAAATTGGATGTTATAGTTTCAATCCATGCAATCAGAAATCTTATGCATGATATGGATATCATCTGGAAACAAAAAATAAATATACCAACTTGGTGGAACAAGCCACAGTTGATTGAGTGGTGAGCCAACTGTGTTCACCATCATGGCTTGGATCTTGAGCAGACTGTTATTTTTGTGGATGAGGCAGGCTTTGACTTGCACTCTGGCTGGGCTTTTAGTTATGCACCTTGAGGGGTTTTTTTTTTTTTAATTTATTAATGTGGCAATCACATTCTGATTTTTTTTATTTTGACTAGGTGAACCTGATGTCCTGAGCCTTGTGCACAAGGCCAGACAGGTGGAACTTTTAGTAGCTTTTTCCAAAGATGGTTTTGTCTACCATGAGCTCTTGAATGCAGACAATACCATGGCAATAGGGGGGGGGGCAATCAATCCTGCCTCTTTCTTGGTATTCTTGGTTCTTGTTTTCTGGACAATGCCATTATAATCATGGACAATGCCCCTATACATTAAGGTGATTGGTTTAAAAAATTCAAAGCTTCCTTGAACCGCTCAAAATCAATCTCAATCAAGTGTCTTCCCCCTTACTCCCTCTTTCTCAACCCCATCAAATACTTGTTCCATTCAATCAAGGCTTATGTCTGATCAAAGCAGCCTCCAAACCCAACAGCACTTCATGTGGCTGAAATAAGAAATGCAGTCAATGAGGCAATCACACCTCAAAAGTCAAAGAATTTTTTTTTGCAAGAGATCACTGGGTCACTCCTTACTTCCCCATTTGAATGAATCTTTCTTTTTGCTTCACAATGTCCTTATCCCTTAGCAGTAGTTAAGCACAATTAACATCCACCTCTACATAATGTGGATTAAATATCAAATCAATGATTCTTTTAAATATTTCAAATGAGATTTAAATTTAGTTGATGCACCCCTCAAGCTTAGGGGTGCAGTCATTTGAGCAGCCATGGCACACTGGATTGGCTTTTGGCCAAGCCAAGCTTTTGACCCACTCATCCCAACTTGGGCATGTGCCAAGTCAGGGTTGTCATGTGCCCAGTGGGGCTTGGCTATTGGCCAAGCACAATTTAGGGTCACCCCAGCAAGATTAGCCAAAATTGACATTATCTTCTTGATGGAGTGCCCAGTGGCACTTGATACACACTATTCTTTGAATCAATGGTTTTAAATATTGTTTCATATGTACTCTCTTTTATTATTTCAACACTTGCAGTCTCTCTCTCCTTTTTCCCCAGTTAATTAATATCATATGTTTTTACATCACATCTTTGAGAGACAACCAGTGATTTCCCTATTAAGCCATTTTTTTGAGCTGAGCCAAGAAAAAATATCTTTCGACTCAATAGCCTTGTTCACAGTAGGACCTTGAACATCATTCTTAACCTACATGTCATATAATTTTGACATTTTTTTTTTCAAGTCCTCATATTAGTCTTAAACAGCTGAATCTGATGACCAAAAATTTGTATGAGAATTTTATGTTTAAAGGTGTTAAAAGCTGTGTTACAGGTCCCAATGTGAACCGGGCTAATGTTAGATATGACTCTACTTCATCAATGAACATATTCATTTCCTCTTTGGCCGACCAAATCCATCTTAGTACATTGGGCTGGCCATATGATAGTGTGCTATGTGTGTGACTTCTGCCCTGATATATACATCCCCATCTGACGTGATGAGGGGCCATAAGAGGGCTTGGATTCTGCCCAGGCACTCTTTGAAGGCTGCCACTGAGTCTTGCGGTCCATGAGATGAGTGCTCCAAACTTGTTTTTTGAATGTTTGAGAGTGTGTGTGTGCTTCTTGGAAGTTGCAAGTCTTAGTCTGTGCCTTATCTGCCATCATCATTTCATTTTCTTTCTCTCTCTTGGTCTTGCTTCAATCTGCCAATTGGCCAAGCAGCCATTGATGCTGTTCAATATTTATTTGACTAGCTGTGTTTCAGAAGCTATTCGAAAGGAATCGATCAATCTGCTGGATGCTAACTCTTTCTTTGCTTCTTATAATCACAAAAGTTGCAGCATGATACGGTGTTTACGAAAAGAGTTGATGATCGGATAAGTTAGAGAGTAAGATCCACTCCCACTGATCGCAAGCCGAGTGATCCCCGAGAGCCAACAAGGGATCTCTTCCTTCTTCGTGATTCATCCATGCGTCATTCAAGATGATTGAATGCAGTAGATTCGAGTCTGTCAGTGTTGAGTGATGTCGGGTGGCTCGTAGCAGATAAATCTTGCTTCCTTCGTCTTGTGAGGTTCGGTCTCTTCGTATCAGCTCCCATGGTTCTGTTGGTTTCGACCTGGATAGAATCGGTTCCAGTTTGAAGTACCGCCCTGAACAAGTCATCCATCAGCATAATAATATAGAGCCTTCACGCGATTTTTTTTCACTTGAATCACGTACCAAGTAAAGAGAAGAAGGGGAATTCTTTAACTGCAGTGCGTTCTTTGTAGCCAAATAGTACGACGGGAGTGGCGCAGGAGGGGGGAAGAAGTTGCGGGGAGGTGAGGATGAGGAGGGAGCGCAGAAGCGGGACGAAGAGGAAGGGGAAAAAGACGAGGTCGGAGCAGGTGATGAGCAGGTCGGAGATAGGCTCGTGGGGTGAGTTGAGCAAGTTGATGGTCTGCTGGATGTCCCCCCAGGCCAAGGCTCTGGCGGAGATGTGATGAGTGGAGGCTGATGAGATATTCCTCTGGAGTAATGGCAGCACCTCCGGGAGATCGCTGACGGTGATCTTGAAGGGGTGGTTCGGATGGACCTGGGCAAGCCGTCTGGCCAGTCCGATGGCGAGATGGCATGTCCCTGAGCCGAGGTCTATGATGCGAGGATGTCGACTGGCGAGAAGCTGCGGCAGGGGAGACGGAGGCTGGTACAAGGAGACTGGACTTGATCCCTCCGACACACTGATCTCCTGCGCCGAGCCGGGTCGTTCCGCCGGGATGAGATAGTCGAGCAGCTCGAATGACGCTTCCCACGTCTTAGCGGCAATCCCAAATGCTTCCACATCCTCCGCAAGCCTTCTCTCGTCCGTCGGGATTCCTGCTGATGGCGCGTCCAATGGGATCTCGAGGTTCGAGGGGAAGTTCGCTCGTCGATGCACCGTGTCCATGGCTGCAGTATTCGCTCAAGTTGGCTGAGACACTTCGACGACGAACCACTCGGCTCTCTCACCATGCACAACAACAACAACGCCGAGAAGGGAACCTGCAGCACAGAACCACAACCCAACCAAGCACAGAGTCTCGCCAACCAGGAATTCGAAAAGGCCAGATCCACCATCCTACTCAACTCTCAGCCGCTGCCCGCCGACCAGTTCAAGGTCAAAGTTGAAGGCCCTAGGTTCGACCAAAACCCATCCTCTGTCGATCTCAGCAACCTCCTCAATGCCTATGAGGCCATCGGCTTTCAAGCTACCAGCCTGTCTCAATCCATCGCCATCATCAACAAAATGGTACGTTCGTTTTTTACCATCATCTCGACTGCCGCGAAAATGACAGTTTTCTCTTCGATTGATTCTTCACATTCGTTTTGCAGCGCTCCTGGAGGCTATCGGACGACGATCCTTCGGTCCCAAGAGGATCGAAGGAGGACGAATCAGCGCGGATTTTCTTGGGCTTTACGTCCAACCTCGTCTCGTCAGGCCTGCGGGAAATCATCACCTTCCTAGCGAAACACAAGTACATCTCTGTGATTGTGACGACGGCGGGAGGGATAGAGGAAGATCTGATCAAATGTCTCAGCCCGACATACCTGACACCGGACAAATCGTTCGGCTCGGTCCAGGGCGAAAAGTGGCGATCCTTGGGACTCAACCGTATTGGTAACCTCATCGTGCCCAACCAGAACTACTGCCAATTCGAAGACTGGATCTTGCCCATCTTCGACCAGATGAAGCTCGAGCAAGACTCCTCCAATGCCAAGTGGTCGCCCTCCAAGGTCGTCGAACGCTTGGGCCATGAGATCGATCATCCAGACTCGTTCCTGTATTGGGCCGCCAAGAACAAGATCCCAGTCTTCTGTCCCGCCCTAACCGATGGATGTGAGTTCCCCATGCCATCCCTTTTTTTCAAAAAAAAGGCTTTTTTAACAAAAAAAAAAAAACTGCTCGGGCTAAATGGCTCGTTGTTTCTCTAAGGAAAGCTTTAGGAGACATGTTGTGTTTCCACTCGATCAAGACCGACCCCAATCCGTTGGTCATCGACATTGTCTCCGACATCCGACGGATAAACGAGCTGGGACGATCGGCGAAGAAAGCCGGGATGATCATCCTTGGCGGCGGCGTTTGCAAGCATCAGATTGCGAATGCCATGTTATACGTCAGCTTACTCACCCCAACATATACATATATATACGTGATTTTTTAATTGTCTCTAAACAAAAAACGATTGCATATCTATTTTTAGAGAAACGGAGCGGAATACTCGGTGTATGTGAACACGGGTCAAGAGTTTGATGGGTCGGATAGTGGGGCGCGACCGGACGAGGCGATCAGCTGGGGAAAAATAAAAGCCAATTCTGAAACCGTCAAAGTGATTGGCTTTTCCTCTTTAGCCTGCCTTGCGTAGTGGATATTGACGTGTTTTGTTTTTTTGCTCTTGGGTGGTCCTCCCCACAACAACATCATGTTGAAAGGTTTTTGCAGACGCTACTCTCGTCTTCCCGCTCATCGTCGCCGCCACATGGGCAAAGGACCATTGGAAAAACGCCGAGTCTACCAGCTCTAATGATCCTGAAAAAACCCTCGCCTAAATAGTATCCTTCGCTGCAAAATTCCTCGCCTTCGTTTTGCTTCAATTCCTTTGTACATAGATAACTTTTTTGGGGTTTCTTGAAACTGAAGGAATCTGATCTCAAGCACTGCATACCTTGCGGATTAATGAAGACTTCCTCCACCAAAAAAAAAACGATGATTGAGTCTACTCGCTCTTGTTATCCGGAAAAAAACACGACTAAATGGTATCCTTTGCTACGAAATTTCTCGCCTTCTTTTTACTCCAATTATTTGTACTTATATATAGCTTTTTTTTGGTTAGACTTCGACTAAAAAAAAAAATGACGATTTTGTTCATATCCCATACATCTACATGAAACTAATTTTGGTTGTCGCGGAGCGTGCAACCCAGATCACTCGTCTTGATTTCCGATAGCAGAAGCTCTAACCAATCACTACGTCCAACTCCACACCTTGTTGCAATCAGACTGACAGGAAATCGACTCAAAAAACATGATGGTAAAAACTGGTGGACTCCCAACAACCACATGGAATTATTCATGTCATCTAGAGAAGGAAGCTTTTCCTAGACAGCGGCTCTCCTTTGTCTTTCTTTATTATTATTATTTTTGACCATGGATGAGACTCGCGAAAAAAATGGTTGGGCGCGAGCACATAAAAATGGGCCGATGGTATAAATATCTTAAATCAGATCATCGAGTAAACTCAGGGCAATTATGTAGTGGATTCAAGAAACAAGACACTCTCTCAATAAAATCGAGAACGTCGGCGACGCATGACGAATGTATGATGATAAAATTGGTCCATGTAATTCCTTTGCTTGAATAGGCAGTTACAAGTTAGGAAAGTGATAGCCATCAATAGATAAGGGCAAATAAAAATAGGTCGGCGGCGATTGTATCCATTCCGCTGCCTGGCGCAGTATGGCAGCGCTTTGGAACATCGCTAGGCGGCGCCCAGAGATTATTGGGCGTGGTCATAGCTGAATGGTTAAACAATGGTAAGCTGTGGAGTGTGAACATGGGGACACCAACGGATTCAACTCACAAGTCCCAGCCTTTGAGCGTGATTGAAGACCCGGTACCGCCGAGAGAGTCGAATAACTGGATATGAGCGCATAGTTCAAGTTGGTAAATGAGCTCCAGGACGAATGATTGAAGGGAGATCTGCTCCTGAAGTGCAGTTACTGACTTTTTGTGTCAGCCAGATCGTTGAGCAACCTTCATGCTCTGTCAGATCGTTGGCGAAGGAGCATCCATCGAGCACCCGAGGATACATTCGTGGCTTGCCAGGCGCGTCAATGTAGCTGGAGGTGAGGCGCAAGTTGTGAGCGGCTTTGATAACTTCAATAACTTCAATGGTATAATCAGAGGAGTCTACTTACACCCTCTTGCCGCAATTCTCCAAAGCACGGTCGTTACTGTGGGGGCACGTCTAAGTATAGTTTGTCATCAAGCATGCCAATTCGTAGAGACTTACCCGTTCAGCCAACCATGGAAATAGCCTGCTGGGGGTGAGGATGCTTCACTGACTCCATTCCAGACGCAAACTCCATCTTGAGTCGTGGTGGAGTATCCTTTGTCGGAGCAAGCCTGGAGAAAGAAAGGAAAAAGGATGAGTTTTGCTGTCTTGGCGGAAAAACGATTTCAGAGACCACACGTATGGAGTTACTTACTGAAGTAGCACCACCTGCCACCGCTTTCTAGAAAACGATGCGAAACGAGAAAAAAAAAGGGGCGTTAGTTTCGAGGGGGGCATACATAGAGGGAATAAGGGCAAGGTCGACCTACGGAGGGAGATTCAGGTTTGATTCGGCGTTGCAATCGGTTTTCTTGGGCAACGGTCATCTGTCATTCGTAGCACGATAGTCAGCTTCAAGAAAGGATTACCGGCGGAATCACTGAGACTTTATAAGGAAGTGGGGTGATGGAAGTCTAACCCACCACTTTGGCAACGACGGGTCTGGATGCTGCACCGAATTTTGATCTCCACAAAGCGCATTGTGAGTGTCTGCCATCGTCAGCTCCGACAGTCAAGACAACTGTGGCCAAGACAGCAAGAAGTAGCTTTGCTGAGAACATGTTGGGTGGTGATGAGTTGAAATGCAAAGGGTGAATATGTATGTTTGTCCGAGTGGGGAGGGCAGGTGGGGGATGAAAGGAGGGGGGCAGATGGTCTTCCTTTAAATATTGAAGAAGGATTCGATTGTGACTCTGCCTAAACATCATCATGAGGCTGTCACTTGGTCTCCTTCCGGATGCATTTGCAGAGGCCACAGTGTCTTCCTCCGCTTACCAGCTTCATAGCAGTGCCACCTTCCACCTTGCATGCTCACCAATCCCCGCATGATCATACACTGGCACCATCCTCACCCCGCGCACTTTGGGACGTGGCATACGAACAATTTGTAACATGTACAGAGGAACTTGTTCAGTAGTTTATTGTACAACATACATATCCCGGAATGGCCACCCGGTTTTAAAACTTGAACCAGTGGAGTCAAGAGCTGACCGGCAATATCCTGGCCGCCTCACCGGTGGGCCGCCTGAATCTATTGAGGTGGGTGGCACTACTGCCAACTGGTACGGAATACATATGCGATGGTTTCGCGCGTCTTCCGATTGGTACGCAGCCCTCGAAATAATACGTACTGAAAGCCACAAAGCAGGCATTTGCATTTTTCTTTCAGCATTGTACGATGTGTACCGGTGCTCGCAGCCAGTCCATTGAGAGGCTCTGTACGCCATCAATTCACTGCCCCCACGTTTCCGCGTGGCAGCCACCGGCGTTGATGGCTGCGTGGGGCCGGCCGGACAGAGTTGTACCATGCTCGCTCCTGCTCCCCATCGGCCTCCTGTCAAGAATGACAGACAAAGGGCTCAAGCAGCCGTGGTACCAAAAAGCTTGCGTTTCCGCGAGCACACTTCTTGTTCAAATTTTCGACTTCAAGCAGCTTCAAGCAGCACGGGATTTCAGCCACCAAGCGGGGCAAGCCCCAGGACAGCCTGAGCCATATGCAGGATATCGGTCCCGGATCTACGCTAGGGCCGGCCGATAGCTGGCGGATTGCGAGCTGGCAAGGGCTAATTGTTCACCAAGAGTCAGGTACAGACAGCTGAATTGTAAAGATCTGACGACAGTGAGGGGTTTGGAGGCATTGGGCCGCCAGATTGGCCCGAAAAATTGAAAAAAGCCCTTTTTGTGGAATGCCAGATTGGTATGGAGGCACTTATGGAGGCACTGGGCCGCCAGACTAGCCAGAAAATTGGAAAAACACCTTTTTTGT